>ML102638.1:0-17377 GCA_003697995.1 Taxidea taxus jeffersonii
GAGAGAGAGAGAGAGAGAGAGAGAGAGTGCTAACAGGAGGGAGAGGCAGAGGGAGAAGCAGACTCCCTGCAGAGCCTGGAGCCCCCAGCATGGGGCTGGATCTCAGGACCTGGAGATCATGACCTAAGCCAAAGGCAGATGCTTAACCATCTGAGCCACCCAGGTGCCCCAAGACAGCTGTTTTTTAATATATGAAATTCTATGTGAAAACAAATTACACACACACATAACATGAGGGTAGCCCTAGTAGTAGCATAAACTTGTCTGGCCAGACTTAATTCTTCCACGAAACTGCCTCTAGTGCCATGAAGTACGTTGGGCTTTGTGGGGGTTGAAGAACCAATAATAGTGAAACTGACACTTATATAATGCATATCACAGGCCAAGCATCATTCCAAGCCTTGCATATACTAACTCATGTAGGCACAACAACCCTATAAAATGGAAACTCCCTCTATTCCCATTTTTCAGGTGGAAAACATGAAGCACGGATGAAGGAACTGCTAGTCACACATCTGGTAAGAGGTTGAGCTAAAGCCTGAACTTGTCACTCTGTCTCTAGAGCCCATCCTCTTAACCCTTGTGCCAACTTGCCTTTCCATGCTTAGAATTCACTTGGAAACCCTTATTGAATCAGTCTATCTTAAAACTGGTGAGTGCCTTTTTGACCTTTGTTTCTCCTCTGGGTCTTCTATACTGCTCTCCAACAAGACCTATCTTTTAAATTTTTTTTTAAATTTTTTTTTTTAAGATTTTATTCATTTATTAGTTAGAGAGAGAGAGAGAGAGAGCGAGCACAGGCAGACAGAGAGGCAGGCAGAGGCAGAGGGAGAAGCAGGCTCCCTGCGGAGCAAGGAGCCCGATGTGGGACTCGATCCCAGGACACTGGGATCATGACCTGAGCCGAAGGCAGCCACTTAACCAACTGAGCCACCCAGGCGTCCCAAGACATATCTTTTAAATGATACTCTGTTTCTACCTTTTTGGTTCGTCTCTCAGAATGACTTGTCCCTAGTGACCTCTCCAACAAGTGGGGTCTATGATCTGGATCGGGGATCTAGGAGCCACGTTTGGGACTTGTGGGTTTGGGCCTAGCCACATTTGTGGTAGAAAGATAGTGGTGGTGGTGGTGGCAGGCGAGGACAGTTGGAACTTGACCCTGGAGTTGGCAGGCTGGCCTGTGGCCGTGGTGAAGAACAGAGTGGGGATGCCATTCCAGAGCCAGATCAACGGCGAGCCAAGCGTCAGATCCAACTGGTCTGGCAGCAAGACCAAAACCTGGGACATTTGGCTGTTGGTTGGCAGCAGGATGCTGACAGATGAACTGGCAGGTTCAGGAAGGGAAGCTGTAAGGTAAAACCTATGGAGATTCCTGAGAGGGAAGTCCTAGTGAGACAAGCCTTCTATAGCTATCTGGCTGCTGATGGAGCCCACCGGTCTGCACATGAGTGACTTTCTCTTTGTTAGTATTTCTCTGGAGACCAGAAATCTGATTCAGGACCCTTCTGACACTCTTTGGAACCTCTTCACTCAAGGACTAGGGAGACTAAGTAGGGTTTGTGGTTATGTGGTTTGACCCTGAGACCTATGTTCAGATCCCAGCTCTGCACTTATTGGCTCATGACACTGAGGGATGAAATACCCAACCTTATAGTGTGTTAATTTTTTTATCTATAAAATAAAAAGATAACAATGTTACTCCAGAGGTCTCTGAATCAGCACAGCACAGTGATTAAAGAGCACCGGCTCTGAAATCCGGATGCTTGATTTACGGCCTTAATCCTCCACTAATGGGTCTAGGATCTCAGGCAAGTTTCTTGCTTCAGGTTTGAGGTCTATGAAATGGACACACAATAATAGGCTACCTATGACATAGGACTGTTGTAAGAATTAGTATTATATATAATGTATAATATAAATATTCTGTAGTGCCCCTATCAGAAGATCAAACTTAAAAGGCTCCTACAAGGGGCGCCTGGGTGGCTCAGTGGGTTAAAGCCTCTGCCTTCAGCTCAGGTCATGATCCCAAGGTCCTGGGATGGAGCCCGGCCTCGGCCTTGGCCTCAGCATCATCGGGCTCTCTGCTCAGTGGGGAGCCTGCTTCCTCCTCTCTCTTCCTGCCTCTTTGCCTATTTGTGATCTCTCTCTGTCAAATAAATAAAATCTTAAAAAAAAAAAAAGGCTCCCACAAGTGGGACCCAATTTGAATAAACTCAATACTCAGTTCCAGACCCTCCAACCAGCTGGAACAGGAAGAACACGCATTCCCTCTGGCAGTTGATTTAGCACAGAGGAAAGACACACCCAGAGGCATTTCATCTCCAGAAATGCCTACTAACTCCAAGGCAACTTCCAGAAGGAACTCCACTATTGATTGTGGTTAGGAAGGTGGAGGGAGGAAAGAATTTCACAGGCTTGTCCATGCCTATTACCAAATGTATCAGAGAGCAAAGTTCTGAGCAAGATATCATCATTGTATCATGATATATGGAGGGTAGAGCCTAACTGATTGTTACACTGCTTGTGGGGCTCTCACAAGGAGAAGACCAAAGGTGGTAGATTGACTTCTTCATCTCTTGAGGGAGGCCCTCTATGATAGACTGTTATTCCAGGAGCTATTTGTAAATTGTTGCTCATGGAGAATACTGGGTCATGCCAGGTAGATAGGAAGAATGTTCATTCTATTCATCCCAGTTCGTTCTGTAACCGCTTGCCCTGGGAACCTGTGTGCCTGAGAGAGCAGGCTTGTCGAACACATGTTGCTGCCTCTTTTTTTTTTAAGATTTTATTTATTTGACAGACAGAAATCACAAGTAGGCAGAGAGGCAGGCAGAGAGAGGGGGGGGAATCAGGCTCCCTGCTGAGCAGAGAGCCCGATGTGGGGCTTGATTCCAAGACCCTGGGATCGTGACCTGAGCCGAAGGCAGAGGCTTTAACCCACTGAGCCACCCAGGTGCCCCATGTTACTGCCTCTTTTCAGCAACTGGTGAGATGTTACAGGTTAATAACCCGGTGAACTAGTAAAATTGGGGGATGATTCTTTCACTTGTAAGAATTTGCCATTGTCACAAACAATGCCATGTTAGTGTTTAGTCACCATTTCCTCTCTCAATGCAACCTTTTGGCTTCTTGAGTCTTGAATGAGTACCTGCAGGGAGAAGGCAGCAGGCACACAGAGCTGGGTATTTCCCTTCTTCCCATCATTCTCCAGCTTTCTTTTCTGAATCTTGATGTGTTGGAGTAACTAGCCTTCCTTCTGTCTGCCCAGAGAAGCTCTGCAGAGGGCAAAGAGAAGTCGCTTTGTCCATTCATTCATTCAGCAGTGAGTCAGCTGTATAATAATGTCTGCCCCTCGTGTCTGGTCTCTATGCCTAGCTGTGTGGACGCTGTGAGGAAAAGATGAAGGCGCTATGTTCAAGGAGCCTATGGTCTCCAACAAATATAACGGAAGTCAGCCTGAAAGATAGTGATGAAGAATTGATAGCTGGAAGAACAGCGGGGGAGTGGGGTGCTTAATTTTTGAAGTGGGATCAGTATACTATCTGTGAACTGTGGTTGGGATGATGGCATCCTTTAAAAAATCCTGGTGAGTTATATTTTAAAGGTACACTTACAAGTACATTAGAGTATGTGACATGCATCCTTGATGATGCAAAAGATAATTTCACATGGGACCAAAGATGATTCTAGGTGGCACGTAGATCTGGCTTTAGATACTATTAAACTGATATTAAGAAAGGGGTGCCTGGGTGGCTCAGTCATTAGGCATCTGCCTTTGGCTCCAGTCATCATTCCAGGGTCCTGGGATAGAGCCCCACATCGGGCTCCCTGCTCAGCAGGAAGCCTGCTTCTCCCTCTCCCACTCCCCCTGCTTGTGTTCCTTCTCTCACTGTGTGTCTCTCTCTCCGTCAAATCAAGAAATAAAATCTTTTTTTTTAAAGAAATAAAATCTTAAAAAAAAAGTATTCCCTTTCTAATTCTATTTTGAGCTATGTGATTACAGATAGAACATTTCATGTAGATGCTATCTGTCTTAAACACCTCTCTATGAGTTGGTAAACACCCTCCTCCCCCCACCTTTTAAAATAAAGATTAAGTTCAGAAACTCCACAGGCAGACAGTTAGTAGAGTCCAGCTAGAACTTGGTAGCCTTATTTTCTTTTTCTCCTATTTATTTTAGTGTGTCCTTTTACTTATGGTGAGTTACATTCAGTTTTTTTAAATAAATTATTTAAACAAATTGAGTCGATACTTAAAGAAACATAAGTGGATAAGAGCCAAGGTGGTACAAGGTTATGGCAAAACTGTGACAGTAATACAGAAATGACGAATCTTTCCTAAACAGGGACACTGCAGTCCAGATAGGAGAATCTGATGAAGGGATGTGTAAAGTGAGATCAAACGTGGACTGTGGACTTCGAATTACCATTTGGTGAAGTTGCAGGGAGGCACCTGAGCTTGATGTCCACTGTGTTAGGAGGGGAGGGAGATTTGCCAACATTAACAGAGCACTTACTACAGGCAAACTGCTGTATGTTTTTGAGGTTAGAAAGATGAATAAAATTGGGCCCCTCTTCTCAGAGTAAGTTTCCAGTTTGTCTCTAGGGGAGACAAACACGGAATTGTACATTCCTTTATACACTGTGATAAATATTACAAACAGATTTAAAACCCCAGGCAAAGGAAATAGGAAGAAATTGATTATATGAGTGTATGTTGGATAAGAATAGCTACCATTTATGGAGTATCTTCCAAGGTCCAGGGGAATCTGCTAAATACTTTGTCACATTAGTTCATTTATTCCTTACAGTTAAGGAACTGAGATCAGAGAAGCTAAATAATTGTCCCATGGTTAATAGTAGTGATGATGTTCGGGGTGCCTGGGTGGCTCAGTGGGTTAAGCCTCTGCCTTTGGCTCAGGTCATGATCTTAGGGTCTTGGGATCAAGCCCTGCATCAGGCTCTATGCTCAGCAGAGAGTCTGTTTTCGTCTCTCTCCCTGCCTGCCTCTCTGCCTACTTGTGACCTCTCTCTCTGTCAAATAAATAAATAAAATCTTTTAAAAAATAATAGGGGCACCTGGGTGGCTCAGTGGGTTAAAGCCTCTGCCTTCAGCTCAGGTCATGATCTCAGGGTCCTGGGATCGAGCCCCTCATTGGACTCCCTGCTCAGCAGGAAATCTGCTTCCTCCTCTCTCTCTCTCTCTCTTTCTGCCTGCCTCTCTGCCTACTTGTGATCTCTGTCAAATAAATAAAATCTTTAAAAAAAAGTAATAGGGATGATGTTTACCACAGAGTACTTAATATATGCCCAGCACTGTGCTACATCCTATATGCACCTTAGCTCCTTTAAGCCTCCCTACTAGCCCAAGAAACAAATATGATCTCCCTTTTACAGATCAGAAAACCAAGGCTCACAGAGATCAGGAGACTTGCAGAGTTAGTGAATGGTGCTGTTGCAATTTAATCCCAGAGGTGTTTGACTCCCAAACCCATTTCTTCCAGTTCTATTGCTTCCAATCAGCCGCCAGACTGTACGAGTCTGATTTGGCATGTCGGGAGAAGGTTCACGGAGGGCTCGAGCTTCCAGTCTCGGCTGGATTTCTTTATTGAGTTTAGTACATCACAACTCTTTCTGTTTCATAACAGAAGCTCCTAAACCCCTCAAGCACTAAGTCCGATGATGGTGTGAGTGGCTACTGCTGTTCCATGAAATTATAAGGTGATGTTGACAAGTGCATTTCAAAAGTAGGCAAAAGAACTGGGTGATAGGGGAGGTGGGCTATAGTTCATCTAGTTTGTGAGGGCTAGAAACTATTTCCTGTGGGAACTCACAGAATCAATGCCTGATAGATACAAAGGGACCTTTGGGAGTACTAAATCCAATGTCCGAATTTTAGAAAAAGAAGAGGTTAAGGGCCAAAGTTCCCACAGCAGACAGAGGAGCCGCGAGGCCGCACAACTCCCCGTGTCTCAGTGCGGTAGAGCAGTGGTTTTCAGAGTGTGGAAACCACACTTTTCAAGTGCTGATTTCTAGATTGGCAGCCTCAGCATTAGCCCAGGAACTTGTCAGAAATGCCCACCTCAGACCCACAGATTCATAAACTGAATCAGCTGAGGAGGGGCTCAGCAAATCTGTTTTAAACAAACCCTCAGAGGGATCCTGATGCATGCTGAGGTCTGAGGAGGACTGCAAAGTATCCACTATATATGATACAGCATATGGAGGGAAAGGGAAGGGAGATTTAAGTCACCCCCACATCCCCAGAAGCTCTTCTCTGTTTGTTCCCAGGTGAAGGGCTGAAGGGGCTCAGTGGAAACAACCTCCCCATGTCTACAGCAGACTCCGAGATATCTGAGATGAGGGGATGAGCCTATTGAACAAATGCTGGGTGGAGGTAGGGGGCCTCGGTGTGATCTCAGGCAGATAGAGTCTAAGCCTTGTCTGGCTGGCTATCTATGGAGGAGATGCTGGAGGAGAGGGGCTTGGGCTGCCAGAGGCAGAGAGAAAGAAAGAAATACTCTGCCAGCCAGGCTCTTACTTACTCAGGCTCTCTTCCCCCCTCAGAGGATGCAGCCAGGACTCTAGAAGAGTCTCTTCTCCAGGCTGTCCCTTCTCATTTGTGGTTCCACTCAAAACCCTGCAATGCATTTCCCCAAAGCTCCTCCTGGAGAAGAAGGGGAGGGGGGAGGTTGCAAAGATGTATGGAAGGCTGAAGATCTTTTATTCTGAAGGGACAATTTTTATCTGAGGGGGGGAAATAATAGAAATTGATGTGCACTGAGGATGGACTAGAGACTTAGGGGCTGGCAGTTATCACACTTGCACTAGTAGGAAAAGAAGGCTGTGAGGAACGGCTGGGTGAGTAGGAACAGATTTAAGAGAATATGGAATGGGATTCAATGTGGGGCTGGATCCCAGGACTCAGATCATGACCTGAGCTGAAGGCAGACGCTCAACGGCTAAGCCACCCAGGCGCCACTCTGCCTGCTTGTATTGCCTCTCTCGTTGTCTCTGTCAAATAAATAAATAAAATCTTAGAGAGAGAGAGACTATAGAGTGGGATACACAGGGGAGGGGAGGGAAGATAGCACCCTTTGGACTTGGTGAGTTGTAACTGCAGTGCCAACATCCTGGGCCCTGCCTGAGGTCCTGAAATCAGTTGGCTCTAAGAACTTGAGCACAGGTGAATGATCATCCCCTCCTTCCTTCTTCGGTAAGTAAGGAGCTTGGGCTTTGAAGTCAGGCAGGTGAGGGTTCAAACCACCATCTGAACTGTGTTGCACCAGGGCAAGACTCCGCCTCTTTGGTTTACAGCTATATGCCAAGCGCCTAAAACAGTGTCTGGAACATGGTAGGCGCTCAACAAACATTTGTTGAATGAATGGCAACACGCCAAGCCTCCTTTCCTCATCTGTGAATACTCTATCTGGACCGGTTGTTGCACAAGGAAATCGCCTAGCCCTGAACTTGACGCACAGTAGGCGATCAACAAGTTGTATTTTTCCTTCTCCTCACCAGCAGACCGGGTCCGCAGGCGACGGCCAGAGAAGGGTCTGTGTCCCCGCAGCCCCCGCTGGGTGACGGGGAGCACGTGGGCCCAAAGGGCGGGGTGGGAGCGGAGCGGCGGGGAGGGAAGGGGGCGCCGGCCGGCGACTCGCGCGGAGCGGGTCTCCCGGGCTTACGTAAGGCGCGAGTCCCGCGCGGCCGGCTGGGGCTCGGAGTGGGGGCGGGCGGAGGCGGCGCCGCCCAGCGGGATCCGGGCTGGAAGCCTAGCGGAGCGCCGCGTCCCAGCCGAGGTGCGTGTTTATTTGATTGCTTCGGGTGGAGAGGCGGCCGGACTCGGGCTCCCCGCGGCGGGGAGCGCCTCGGCCCACCCTCGGCGGAGGTGGGCGCTGGGAGGTCCGCGCGGGCGGCGGGCGGCTGCGACTCCGGAGGACTGACAGCCGCTGGGGAGGGGCCGCGGCGCAGACTCAGCGCTGCCCACGTGCGAGGGCCCGGGCAGGGGCTCAGCCCCCGACCGCCCGGTGCGTGGGGCGACAGGGCGCGCGCGTGGAGTCACCGCCCCTCCCGGCTTCCTCCTCGGTGGAGCCTAGCGCTGGGATGCCAGGCCGCCTAGCCCCTTCCTCGAACGCCGCGTGGGGAGCGAAAGAGGAAGGGCTGGAGGTGGGCCTGGCCGGGTGGCCCTCTGAGCCCCCGAGGTCGACCCTGCCTGGGGCGGGGACTCGGGACTCCTACGGAATCGCGGCGTGGGGGCGAGGAGGGCGGGGATGGGTAGCGTGGCGCCTTTCTCCGCCTTCGAGCCGGCCCCGGCGCGGGGCTGAAGGGAGGGGTTGTCTTCAAAAGTCACTCCTTCCCCCTGCAGGGGCGCCCGGCGAGTCCCCGCGCGATTGGAGAGTGTCGGAGGCAGAAGGAGCAGCAGCCGCAACAAAGTTCCCGGGGCTTCTCCGAGGCTGCTGTCCGGGTTGCCTGTTTGGCCGCCCCCTCCCTGCCTGGCGAAGGCAATGGCTTCCAAACTCCTGCGCGCGGTCATCCTTGGGCCGCCTGGCTCGGGCAAAGGCACCGTGTGCCAGAGGATCGCTCAGAGCTTTGGCCTCCAACATCTCTCCAGCGGCCACTTCTTGCGGGAGAACATCAAAGCCAACACCGGTGAGGCGTGTGGGGGCGAGGGGCGGGGGTGAGCGGTGGCTGGATCGGGTTGGGTCGGGTCTCCTAGGTCCCCGGGCGCCCTTCCCCCGCCCGCGTGCGGTAGTGCAGGCTCGTACGTGCCTGGGAGCATGCAAACCGTGGCCCACGGCCGTGCGGCTTAACCGCGCCCCTGGAGGAGGCAGAGGCCAGCTGGGAGGAGGTGGGAGGTGCACGGGGCTCCTCCCGCCTTGGGGAAAAGCCGGCAACCACTCAGACAGCCGAAAAACCCAAGCTTCCCGCTCGCCCTGCCTCTTTAAGGCAAAGCTCTCTGTGCCTCTGTTCCCCGTGCCCCCGGGGAACCGGAGCGCCCCCTGCTCTGGCCGCCCACCTGTGGGAGTCGGGTCCCGCTGCGCGCTGGGGAACCTGTGGCGCTGCGGGTCTCGCAGCCGCGCGCTATTCCTGCCCCTCCGCGCCGCCCCGGGCCTCGGGACAGAGCCCTGGTGGCTTTGCAAGGCCTGTCTGTCCGCGGACGCCTTCTAAGGTAAACTCTTACCACGAACTCCCCCCTCCTTCCCAAGCCCGGGCCTGGCCGTTAGGAGATTACGTAGTAGGAGGCTCGATCTGATAAATTACCTTTTAAATCCTGCTTCCCTGGAAATGGCTTCTTGAGAGTCTCCCTTGGCTGGCGTCGTGGATTTGGGGATGTAGATCGCCTGATCCTTTCGTCTTTCAGTAGGGCCCTTCACCCTCTCCTTCTCCCCCACGTCCACCCCAGTTCCTGATGAACCGGCATTGAAAGGCGCGAGGTGGCTGGCTGTTGGCGCTCCTAGTGCGTAACCCTTCTGGGATGCACACGCTCATAATTAGCAACTCCTTTATGGAAACTTGTTACTGCAGACGGGGTGCTTAATCTTCGCTGCTGTCCTTGGAGGTGACCAGGGTGGTTATTGCCCATCGGTGGGCTAATTATCCAGAGATCTTCATTGCAGAAGCACAGATTAGTTTGAAGAGGTGGGCGGAGGACCGTGCTGGAAAACGGCATAGAAGCTAGGAATTAAGAGACATTTCCAAGGCAGAGTTTTATTCATTATCTCTTAAGCTGTTGCAAAAAGCAAGCTTTTATTTTGATTCTCAGAAAGACTGGGACTCCTCTCCCTCCCTTCCCCAGCCTCTGAAGGTGTAGAGTTCTGTGTACCTGGTCGTACCTTGAATTTTTTCTCACCTCAATTGGGTCTATTTTAATTTTAATACCACCTTTAGCTGCATTTTATTCTTTTTGTTTTGGAATGCAGTTTGGGGGAAGAGCAGTGTGAGAGGGAAGGCTGGCTCTCAGCCGGAGAGGGTTTTGTGATTGGCTCAGGTTTCTCTGTGGTAGGGAGCCAGAGGCAAGGTGAGGGGAGGAAACGTTGCAATGGCTTTGAGCCTATTCCTTAGCATTTTTTATACCTGCCTTGGGAACTGGTTTCCTTCTGGCATGAAGGACTGCACCTTGTCCATCCCAGACTGGATTAGTGGTGCCCTTCCCATTTTTAAAGAGAATATGATGGGAAGTAGCTTACTTCTGAACTTTCTTAGAGGTTTTGAAGACTTTCCAGATGTTTTCCCTTATTTATTCTCACTTTTTAAAAAAATTTTAACTTTTCTTGTTTTTTTGGATTTTAGTTTCTGTTCCCTTTCGCGTGCCTTCATTGTTCCCAGAGTTTCTCTCTGCTGTAAGACTGTGACTGTTTAGATTTTGTTTTTCTCTTGGGAGCTAAGTAGTTTTTGCATAAACCAATTTAAAAGCTGCTTGTCTGCTAAAGAGAAGAAAAACGGAGGGCAGCAATTTCTTTGCAAAGTGGCTTGTTTCTGGTGGACTTGGAGGGTGTTCTCAGATTATTTTTTTCACGGAAGGTTGGTTCTAAGAGTCTTCAGGCTCAGTGCCTGGTAAATAAAACATTCTGCAGTCTATTTTTCTGTTACCTGCTCTTAGCTTTTAGCTAATTTCCTGGTAGAGAAATATAACAGCCTCTCTCTAGGTGCCCCTTTATTAGAGTTGAAGGTTTGAAGGAGCGAATGAAGCACAACAAAACCCAAGGGAAAAAAAGTTGGTGTGAACTTGAGTTGGAAATTATCTCAGGCCATCTGCTTCAACCTTGCTTCCAGCATACTCCTGTCCACACAGCTTTCCTGCAGCCACTGCCTTCTGAAAAGCTGCTCATCCAGGGAAGGGCTACTCACTGCTTCTAGGAAGTCTTCCCTTATCTGCCCTGACAGAATTCATTTCTTTACCCTGCACCTAGCTTGTTGATGCTGTCACATGCTGTGTGGCAAAAGTCTGTCTGATTCATCCCGTAGATACTTAAACCAAGTACCTGTCATGTGTGGGACAGTGGTCAAGGTACTAAGGGCTGTAGCAGTATTTAAGATAATCCTGTGCCCCTTGTTGTCCCTTCTACCTTCACTATGTTCCAGTTCCCACTGAAGAGACTTCAAGGTCAGGGATATGGATGGCGAACCTGGTGCATAAAGATAGTTCAGCAAGTCTGTGTTGAAGGCGTAGAAGTCAGATAACTTCCAGTAATTGAGTCCATTCTGTTTAATTAGCCTTGATTTATGGTAAAAATTTGTGTTTACTATGGATCTGAGAGTAGTCTAAGATAGTTGTCACTCATTGGCTCTGCCTCATCTGCCTGGAGCAGTACTGCTGAGATTTAATCAAAGACTTTATTTTATTTGAAGGGTGTCGACCCGAGTGCCTGGGTGGCTCAGTCAGTTAAGTGTCTGCCTTCGGTTCAGGTCATGATCCCGGGGTCCTGGGATCAAGCCCCACATCCAGCTCCCTGCCCAGCAGAGTCTGCTGCTCTCTCTCATTTTTCCTCTGTGTGTGTGCCTGCAGGCACTCTCTCTCAAATAAAATATAAAAAAAAAAAAAAAAATGAAGACCCACACCCAAATCTTTGGTTCTCTTTGGTTTTCTTTAGTACTTTGCATGAGTAAATAGAAGGGATAGTTTTCATAGATTTCCAGGAGGGGGGTCCTACACTGTGTCATAAGGAATGTTAGCTTTTCTGTGTATGCACGGACGTGTGTATAAGCATGTGCATGCACACACAGCTGGCACTTAGTAGTGAGTCCTAATAAAACTCCTTATCTCTTCTGTTGAGTGATGGTGACTGAAACCTCCCTCTGAAAGGATGTGAGAATCCTGCTTTAGGAGTTCGACAAATACTGGTGTTTTAAAAAAAAAAAAATCACATTATTCTGTACTGGATCTCCTCTCTTAAGTGCAGGAAAATTGGCAGATTTCCATTTGGAAGCATCTTGGACTTGATTGGGAGAAACAATGTTCAAGAACAAACCTGTTTCTGCTCTTAATATTAACTGCAGCTCTTGCTGGGGTTTGCAGATGGGACCAGCATTTCAAATTAGACTATGGCCTGAGCCTCTTTTCTTTGAAAAGATGACCTAGTTCAGAGGGCTCAGGTTTTGTTTTGGGCTTTGTTTGTTTTTTGTTAAATATAAATGTGTCTTTTCTTATGGAAGAGTAAAAACTTCTGAGCTTGGAAGATAGAAAGGTTGCATTCCAGAGACTTGACAGAGTTGAAAGTTGAACAAGGTATCTAAAATAACTTTAAATAGTTAACCTTTGTGTGGATCATAGAGTGTCTTGGCATATTATAGGATTTCTAGAATATTCTCTGTTCCCCCCCTTTTTTTTTAAAGCTTGGTATAGCCCAGGTCAAGGCATTGAGGGAGCAGAAGGCTAACTGAAGACAAAGCACATGCTGGCAACCTGACACCACCACCCCCCTCACTCACACACCCCCCCCCCCCCCCCCCCCCCGCAAAACCCCGGGTGGGACAAGTGTGACATTCTTCCAGGAATTTCCCAACTGTCTTAATTTTAATACCTTGCCAGAGGGGAAAACAACCTTACCTTGACAACGGCAAGGCCTCTGGGGTCTTGTAGGTGTCTTATATAGGTTGGGTTCTCTTTAGCATATGAAAGTTCTTTTTTTTTTTTTTTTAAAGATTTTATTTATTTATTTGACAGACAAAGATCACAAGCAGGCCCAGAGGCAGGCTGAGAGAGAGAAGGGGAAGCAGGCTCCCTGCTGAGCAGGGAGCCCGATGCCGGGCTTGATCCCAGGATCCTGAGATCATGACCTGAGCCGAAGGCAGAGGCAGGCAGAGGCTTTAACCGACTGAGCCGCCCAGGTGCCCCATGAAAGTTCTTTTAAAACCCAACTCCTGGAGTATAAAATCACCACTCTTCAAGATCCTGGTGCAGCAGCTCTTTATGCCCATGGCTCCTGTCCTGTCCTTGTGCTTTAATAAACGACCCTTTTTCACCAGAGGCATCTCAAGAATTCTTCAGGAATTCTTGGTGGTTGGTTCGAACCTCACCTGTATTCCAAAACTATATCAAAGGGGCTGACCAGTTAGGGGCATCTTTCATTTCTATAGGTCCGCTCTACAACTTACTTTTTCTGGCTTTGAGGGTTTTTATGGGCTTTGGAAGAGAACTGTTTGTAACTTTTTTTTTTTTTTTAAAGATTTTATTTATTTGAGAGAGAGCATAAGCTGGGGGTGGGGGGCAGAGGGAGAAGCAGACTCCCCACTGAGCAGGAAGCCAGATGTACTGTCCCCTGAGGGGAAATTTGGTTTGGCCACAGGCACAGCCAAATCTGAGCATTCTTCCAGTGTGGTCATTTCTTTTTTTTCTTTTAAGATTATTTGTTTGAGAGGGAGAGAGAGCACACACACACGCACTCATGCACAGTTGCTGGTGTGAGCCCAAGCAGGGGAGGGGGCAGAGGGAGAGACAGAAGCAGACTCCCTGCTGAGACTCCCTGAGTCCACTGCAGGGCTCCATCCCATCACCCTGGGATCATGACCTGAGCTGAAAGCAGACTTAACTGACTGAGCCACCCAGGTGCTGACAGTGTGGTCATTTTTAAAATGACCTAGATTGGAGTCCTGCCTTGTAGAAAATTTGGAAAATGTGAATCGGATTGGATTTTAGGGCACTGGAAAGTTATTGAAGGTTTTGAATAGGGTACTGACCTGAATGGATTTACTTTCTAAAGTTGATGTTTGGGGGTGCCTGGGTGGCTCAGTGGGTTAAAGCCTCTGCCTTTGGCTCAGGTCATGATCCCAGGGTCCTGGGATCGAGCCCCACATCGGGCTCTTTGCTCTGCATGGGGCCTGCTTCCTCCTCTCTCTCTGCCTGCCTTTCTGCCTACTTGTGATCTCTGTCTGTCAAATAAATAAAATCTTTAAAGTTGATGTTTGGGATGCTGTGTGAAGTGACTCCAGTTAAACAAGAGTGGTACCAGTAAGACCAGTATAGACTAGGAGAGTGGACCATGGCTTGGGTTGGGCAGTAGTGGTGAAGTCAGAAATGAAGGACTTTAGGAAGTGTATTGAAAAACCCGCGGACTTCACCACCCAAGAATCGGACACCGGACTTCCACTGGATGCAAAGGCAAGAGGGTTTATTCTTCACAGGCGCCTGCGGGCGGTCAGCAGCACTAGCTAGCTGAGCGCGCCGGCTTCAGGCTTACAATCCTTTTTTATAGGGCAAGAAGGGGTACAGGAGCGACGGCTAAGCAACAGGTTTCCTATTGGTTGTTTTAAAAAACGTAATGGGGATTATCGGGGGTCACAGCTGCTAGTCCCCGAAACGGCCGGGCGGGGCTTTAGGGATCTTCCGTCCTCTATTCTCTTCCTGTTTTTGCGATAGGGTGGGAGGATGGTTTTTAGCCAAGCGCTTACAGAAAAACAAAAAAAGCGATTAGTTAATCAATGGCTGGGGGAAGGGTGTAGCCAAGCGATTACAGAAAAACAAGAGAGCGTTTAGTTAATCAATGGCTGGGGGAAGGGGGTCTTTCATTCCCCCCTTTTTCTTTATCATGGATTAATCCTATATCCATTCGTCCTGGTCCCGCACCAGGTCAGTTTGGGATCCGGTCTGTCTAATTAGCTGATATTGCTGTGTCAGCACCATCGTCTGGATTACTGACAAGCGACTTTTCAAAGAACGTAACAGCTGGAGGGGGAGCCCCATAAAGGAACTCGAAGGGTGTCAGGCCGTGAGGGCCGGGAGTATTTCTGGCCCGACAGAGTGCTAAAGGCAGGAGTTGTACCCAATCCTTAGAGCCAGTTTCAAGCAGTAATTTAGATAGAGCCTCCTTGATGGTTCTATTCATTCTTTCTACCTGTCCTGAACTTTGGGGTCTATAAGCACAATGCAATTTCCAATCGATCCCCAAAAGCTTGGCCACCGACTGACTTACCTGGGAGACAAAGGCAGGCCCATTATCTGACCCCAACACTTCTGGCATTCCATACCTCGGGAATATTTCCTCCAGTAGCTTCTTGGCAACTATATTGGCAGTTTCCTTCTTGGTAGGGAAGGCCTCTGCCCATCCTGAAAAAGTGTCTAAGAAAACTAATATTTATATCCATACATGCCAGGTTTAATTTCAGTAAAATCAACTTCCCAATGTGTGCCAGGGCGATGACCGTGTACCCGGACTCCTGGTCCAATGATGGTCTTTCCTGGATTAACTTGGGCGCATGCTTTGCAATTAGCGGCTGCTTGTTGAAGGAGGAAGTTCCTCTTAGGGAAATAGTTTTCTAAATTGGCTCTGTCCATTAGGGACTTCCATTTTGCTAGCACTCAGATGAGTCAATCTGTGGAGGTGGTTCCTTAGCCATCTTTATGGGCATTATGGCCTTTCTTCGATATTCCCATCGGCTCAGGGCCGGGTTGTAATTGGCCCCTAACCTCTGTATGATGTCCAAGTCGGTCTCCTCATAATCCCAAATAGGGGCCTCATCGGTTCCTTCTGTCTCAGTGAGTATGGTAACAGTCAACAGTTGAGGCCCTAAAGCCGCCTGTTTGGCCGTTTCATCAGCCAAACGATTTCCTCTGGCCTCTGGGCTATTTCCCTTCTGATGGCCTGGGCAGTACATTATACTCAGCTTTTTGGGAAGGAACAGGGCCTTCAGTAAAGCTAATATCTCAGTCTTATTTTTAACTTTTCCTTCGGAGGTCAGTAGCCCCCTCCTCCGATAAATTTCCCCATGAACATGGGCAGTGGCAAAGGCATATCTACTGTCTGTATAGACATTAAGTTTCTTACCTTCTGCCAGCTGGAGGGCCTGGGTTAAGGCGATTAGCTCAGCCCGCTGTGCCGAAGTGCCTCCTGGTAGCGCACTCGCCCGTATGACTTGAGAGTCGGTTGTGATGGCAGCTCCTGCCCGTCGTTCCCCATTCCGCAGGTAACTACTGCCATCTGTGTACCAGGTCAGGTCTGCATCCTTCATGGGCTGGTCGGTTAGGTCAGGTCGTGTCCCATGTGTTTCCGCAAGGATCTGGTGGCAATCGTGCGATGGTGTCTCTTCAGGGATGGGCAGGAGAGTCGCAGGATTGAGGGCCATCATGGGTCCGAACTGGATCCCGGAAGTCGGCCAGGTCCTGGTGAAGGGCCTCATCGAATAAGGTGGGGCTATTTTTGAACCCCTGCGGCAGCCGGGTCCAGGTCAACTGGCCTGATATTCCCAGTTCCGGGTCTCTCCATTCGAATGCGAAGAAAGGTTGACTCTGAGCACTCAGTCTTAAACAGAAGAAGGCGTCTTTTAGATCTAGGACTGTATACCAAGAGTGGGTTGGAGGCAGGGTACTGAGTAGGTTGTAAGGGTTTGGTACCGTAGGGTGGATATCTTCTACCCGTTTATTGACCTCCCTTAGGTTCTGGACCGGCCGGTAATCATTGGTACCAGGTTTCTTGACAGGTAGTAGAGGAGTATTCCAGGGAGACCGACATGGGGCCAGAATGCCTAGGTCTAGTAACCAACGCATATGCGGTTTAATGCCTTGGTAAGCCTCGTTAGACATAGAATACTGTCTAACATTGACGGGAACCGCTGTTGCCTTCAACTGTATGTGGATAGGGGGCTGCTGTACAGCTATCCCTGTTCCTCCTGTTTCTGCCCAGGCATTTGGGTAGGACTTGAGCCAGAGTTCTATATCGCCTTGAGGCTTAGGAGGTTTCTCATGTAGTCTATATTCTTCTTCCAGCTGAAGGGTAAGTATATGCAAGGGGATCCCATTGGGGCCAGTTACTGAGATCCCTTTGGGCTCGAAGTGGATCCGGGCCTTTAATTTGGTTAATAGATCCCTCCCCAAAAGTGGGTAGGGACAGTCAGGCACATGGAGGAACGAATGAGAAACTGTACCTGAAGCCAAATGTACTTTTCTTTCAGAAGTCCATCTGTACTGTTTCCCTCCGGTGGCTCCTTGAACCCATGCTGTGTGCTGACTTAATGGTTCCGAAGTCTTAGTTAGGACAGAATGTTGAGCCCCGGTGTCTACCAAAAAGGTGACTGGCTGCCCCCCAACAGTTAGGGTTATCCTGGGCTCAGGGGGGGGCTCCTGGCCCTGACCCCTCTAATCTTCATCCAAGGCCATCAGTCTTGAGACTTGTCTGGCACTTCCCTTGGGGTTTCGGGGTCTTTTTGGGCAATCCTTGACCCAATGTCCTCTTTCTTTGCAGTAAGCACATTGGTCCCAATCTACCCGGGGTCCCCTTGTGTCTCCCTTCCTGTCTGTCTTTCCTGGCTCTAATCCCTGACTACTCTGCACTACGGTGGCCAAGATTTTGCTAAGCTCTTTCTCTTACGCTCCCGCTTCTCCTCTTTCTCCTCAGCTTCCTTCCTGCAACTTTCTAAGTCTTTCCTCTTTCTCTTCCTGCAACTTT
>ML102638.1:17387-30776 GCA_003697995.1 Taxidea taxus jeffersonii
CTTCCTGCAACTTTCTAAGTCTTTCCTCTTTCTCTTCCTGCAACTTTCTAAGTCTTTCCTCTCTGTTCATTACTGTCTGGAGTATATCTGCGATAAGCCTCCTTAAGTCTCTCTAGAAATGCGGTTGAGAATTCCTCTGGCCCTTGAGTCACCTGTCTTACCTGAGCCAAATTGGTGGGGCGGCGCCCCGCATTGTGGAGGCCTGCTATGAGTAACTGGCGATAAAGATTTAGGTGGGTCCTACCTTCAGCCGTATTGAAGTTCCATTCAGGACGGGTCAAGGGAAAGGCAGCATCAATCACGTTCGGGAGCTGGGTGGGCCGTCCATCGTCTCCCAGAACATTTTTTCTGGCTTCCAGAAAAACCTTTTGTCTCTCCTCCGTAGTGAGGAGAGTCTGCAAGAGTTGTTGGCAATCATCCCAAGTGGTTGATGTGTGATTAAAATGGATTCAATTAAAGCGGTTAAAGCTACGGGGTCCTGTGAAAAGGAGGGGTTATGGGACTTCCAGTTTTATAGGTCTGAGGCCGAGAAAGGCCAATATTGAAGCTGATTGCCTGGCCCGCCTCCCTGGCGCAGGGGGAAAAGCTTGGAGGACCCTTCCTGTATAGGTTCCCTGCGACCCCTAAGTCTTCCCACCATTGGGGATATTGGGGATGGTGAGGGGCGGCGTTCATCAGGTGGGCTATCTGGTTCTTCTTCAATATCTGAGGAGTCTGGTGCCTGTGTCTGGGGAGGGGGAGCCTCGGTTGAAGACTCGTTCCTTGACCTGTAAGATAACATTAATGTTAAATGTTCCATCCTGGGGCCATCCGACGTTAAAAGTGGGCCATTCAGAAGTACAAAGGGCCTGCCATTTTCTTCTTTTGATTTCCACCGACAGATTGTTAGCTCGGATTTGGACGTCTCTCCAATGACCTAAAGTGAGACTCAAGGGGGTGGTAATGGTCTGGCCCATTTCAGAATCTAGGTAAATAAAACAAACAAAGAAAACACAAAAGACAACCAGGGAAACAACAATAAAGCACGCTGCGCGTCTTCGGCTCAAAACCGAAGGTACAGATTCGGATGGCCGGGAGGACCCTACAGTCTCCTCCGCGGCCTACAGGCAGATGTATCCTTCGGATACGTTTTGGGGCCCCGAAGAAGCGGGCCCCTCTGACCCCCGGGGCGTCCCCCAGGGTGGCAGGGGAGAAGTCTGAGTTCGTCAACTCCTTCTCAAGCTGCCCAAAATACGGATTAACTCCGGAGTCACTAATCAGTCGCTGCGCAAGTACACAGACAGACGGAGAGACAGAGACACATATGCTGGCCAGCTTACCTCCCGGTGGGGCCGGTTGGAGTCTTGGGCAGGAGTCCGATGATCTCGGTGGGACCTCCAAATGAAAAACCCGCGGACTTCACCACCCAAGAATCGGACACCGGACTTCCACTGGATGCAAAGGCAAGAGGGTTTATTCTTCACAGGCGCCTGCGGGCGGTCAGCAGCACTAGCTAGCTGAGCGCGCCGGCTTCAGGCTTACAATCCTTTTTTATAGGGCAAGAAGGGGTACAGGAGCGACGGCTAAGCAACAGGTTTCCTATTGGTTGTTTTAAAAAACGTAATGGGGATTATCGGGGGTCACAGCTGCTAGTCCCCGAAACGGCCGGGCGGGGCTTTAGGGATCTTCCGTCCTCTATTCTCTTCCTGTTTTTGCGATAGGGTGGGAGGATGGTTTTTAGCCAAGCGCTTACAGAAAAACAAAAAAAGCGATTAGTTAATCAATGGCTGGGGGAAGGGTGTAGCCAAGCGATTACAGAAAAACAAGAGAGCGTTTAGTTAATCAATGGCTGGGGGAAGGGGGTCTTTCAGTATGAAGGCCAAGCCAGCTGGACAGAGTTGCTTGGGAGGGGTGATGGAGAGAAAGCAGCCCACAGTCAGCCCTAGGATTTTGCCCTGAGCACCTTGGGTGAATGTACCTTTAGGGTTGGACTGGAGCATACCTAACCAGTCTGGTATGAAACATTTGAGCGACTTACTGTTCAGTATGCTCTTATGAACACCACTGTATGTGATTCATTGGGCAAATATACCTTCTGTGGCACAGGTTACTAGAAATAAAATGACTGGACCAGAGTAGTTTTTAAACCGTAGAAGAAGGAGGGAATTTCAAGCTTAGCTTATGAATATCCAGTCAAGGTCTTGGTATAGAAGTTGATAATAGATTCTGATTTGTTCATGAGCTTCTTTGCTTATTAAATACTCCATGTAACTTTAGACACAGATATGCATACATTGGTACACATGTATTTAAACTCTTTTGTATGTTTTTCTGATTATAAAGATAGTATATGTAAGTTATCAAAGATTTAGAAAACCAAGAAAAATAAGTAAGACAAACACTTTAATCCCACTAACTGGAAGGAAAGAAATGCTGTTAATACTTTTGTATACAGTGTATTCTTCCAGGCTGACTTTCAGGACTCTACTAGATATGGGGTGCTGGGGTGGCTCAGTAGGTTACGTGGCTGACCTTTGATTCAGTTCAGGTCCTGATACTGGGTCTGCATTGGGCTCTGCACTGGGAGAGCAGCCTGCTTGAGATTTTCTCTCTTCTTCCTCTCTCCCTGTCTCCCCTGCTCGTTCCCTCTCAAAAAAAAAAAAAAAAAAAAGAATATGCTGTGAATTACTGTTGTGAAAATTGCTTGCTTTACTTTTACAACAAATTATTTAATATTTTCTAGTGCAGTTTGTTCTTTAATATAAGTTTAATACTTCTTTGGTATTTCAGTATGTATATATATACACACACACATATATATTTATATTTTAATTTTTATTTATTAGACAGAGATCACAAGTAGGCAGAGAGGCAGGCAGAGAGAGAGGGGGAAGCAGGATCCCTGCTGAGCAGAGAGCCCGATGTGGGGCTCGATCCCAGGACCCTGGGATCATGACCTGAGCTGAGGGCAGAAGCTTAACCACTGAGCCACCCAGGCACCCCAAATCTATACCTTTTAAAAAAAGAGGCTACTGCTCTGCCTATACATACTGTATGTATGTATGCAAATTCTCTGGGTGAACATCTAAGAAAAGTAACGAGTAGCTATCCCTATAGAGAGTAACTGGGGAAGGAGGGGAAAGAGACTTTCCACACCATTCCTAGTGTATTAATTTGAGAATTTTACCCTCAGGGCCCTTGGACAGCTCAGTCAGTTAATCATCCTACCCTTGATCTCAACTCAGGTCATGATCTCAGGGTCCTGGGATCCAGCCCCATGTTGGGCTCAATGCTCAACGAGGAGTCTGCTTAAGGATTCTCTCCCTACCCCTCTACTCCTCCCCCCCCACCCAGTTTGTGTGTGTGTGTGTGTATGCACTTTCTCAAATAAATAAATAAATCTTTAAGAAAATTTTACCATCTGCACGTGTTACCTTCTTGAAAAATCAAAGATGGGATAAAAATTACATTAAAATGGGGCACCTGGGTGGCTTAGTGGGTTAAGTGGGTTTTTTTTTTTTAAGCTTTAGTTTGAGAGAGAGTGCGCAAGCATATGTTTGCGCGCAAGGGAGAGGGAGAGACTGTCAAGCTACCTCTGGGTTGAGTGTGAGCCCCGCACAGGGCTGGATCTCACAACCCTGAGATCATGGCCTGAGCTGAAACCGAAGCTCAACTCACTGAGCCACCCAGGTGTTCTGAAAGCTGGATTTTTACAAATTCAGTTTGTATGCTGCCTTGTGTTGGTTAAAGTACTAAAAGAATATTTGGCTTCACACAGATGTGTAGTTAGACTTTGAAAAAGGGAACTCACCCCTGAAGGGGTATTCGTGGACCCTCGGTGTCCTTGGACCACACTTGAAGAACCTCTGATTTAACTAGTCTTCTGTTGATAGAATTTAGGGTATCTACAGTCTTTTGGTATACAAAGCATGCTTCCCCAAATGTCCTAGTAAATAGGTCTTTTCAACAAATGTGTAAGTGCCAAGCACTGTTGGCTTGTGAAATACAAAGAAGTCAGACAAGGTCTATTTCCTTTTTTTTTTTAATGATTTTATTTATTTGACAGACAGAGGGAACAGAAGCAGGGGGGATGGGAGAGGGAGAAGCAGGCTTCCCGCTGATCAGGGAGCCTGATGTGGGGCTCAATCCCAGGATCCTGGGATTGTGACCTGAGCTGAAGGCAGATGCTTAATGACTGAGCCATCCAGGTGCCCCAAGACAGGGTCTATTTCCTGAAGGAGCTTCTAAGTTGATAGGTAGAGGCAGGCAAACCAGGAGAAAGTAATGGAGGCTGAAACATGTGCATGTGTAGGTCCTGTAGCACATGGGAAAGTGTGACCCACCCAGCACTGAGGAGGTGGTGGGATTAGGGAAGGCTTTCTAGAGATGACTGCTGAGCTGAGTTTTGACAGATGAGTCCTGCTACCAGGTCAAGAGATGGGATGGTCATTGCCACCACATAGCTGCACGCTCTCTAGAGCTTTCTTGTGGCCCACAAGAGATCATTGGTTGTGTCTTGATCACATCTTTTATGTTATCATTTTGGTCTTTATTCACCTCTTAACTATACTATCAAAGGAAAGGGTAATTATACCTGCTCTGTATTACCTTTTCCAGCTTTCATTACTTTGGCTTGCCTTTGAGATACACACATACAGCCACATCATAGTTTATGAAGCATTTAAACTACTGGTTCAGACTCCTTGAACTCAAGTGACAGCATCTGAACATGCACCTGGTAGATTGGGTACCAGACTCCCAGCTGCACATCCACCTGTTCCCACGGACATACCGAATTGCCTCGTCCTTTAAAATCTACCGAGTAAATTGTGAAATGGTATTATATTAAGCTAGTGTGCTCTTTAACACCCTGTGTGTAATCTATGTTGTGAGAAGATTTAGGGACTTGGAAATTGTTTTTCTCAGTATTCTTTTATGATGGATCGGATGGCTCGATCATGGATCATCTTTCAGTAAACTAGTTTTTTAAAGCATGAGCAGGTAGTAGAGGCTTTGAATTACTCTGTGCTCTCCCTACCCCCCCCCAACTTTAGTGTTTAGTTCTCAAGTTAGCCTTTTTTTTTAATTATTTTTTTTTAAAGATTTTTATTTATTTGTTAGAGAGAGAGAGCGAGCACAGGCAGAAAGAGAGGCAGGCAGAGGCAGAGGGAGAAGCAGGCTCCCCATCAGGCAAGGAGCCCGATGTGGGACTCCATCCCAGGACGCTGGGATCATGACCTGAGCCGAAGGCAGCTGCCCAACCAACTGAGCCACCCAGGCGTCCCTCAAGTTAGCCTTTAAGACATGGTACGAAAGGTCTCACTTGTCCAGTTTCACGAGTGCAATTAGATGGCTGATGTTATAATTTAACAGTCTGATGTCCAAGTTCCAAGAGTTCTTGTACTGGTTAAATGACAGGCCTGGCAGCAAATATCCCTTATTTAGCCAGAAAGGCTGTTAGTATGGAAATAATGCAGAGTCACTCCTCATCAAATTCCCAAAAGGCTAGAAATCAGTTATTTTCTGTTCTTCAGCACTTTCTTACTGACCAGCCGCCTGTGACTTTGGCACTTTGTAGTTCTTGTGACTTGGCCATCATAACTGACATTTGCTGTCGGGGGCGGGGGAGGGGGTCGAGCGCGGGGGAGGGGGTCGAGCGCGTGCTAGGCCCTGCGCTGGCTAATGTATGAATGTTGTCCTCTAGTTCACGCACACATCTACAGGGCAGTTGTTACGCCATCCTGTTACAAATGAAGAAATGGCCTCAGAGAGGTCGCCGTACTTGCCTTAGGTCAAATAGCTAGTTAAATAGAGAAGCTGGTCTTCAAACTTGGGACTCCCTAGGTAGGGCTAAACTGCCCATTAGGTCATGCAGGGACCCTGTCCTGCCTTAAAAATGGCACTGGGGGACTGTGCACTACTCAGCGGTCCACAAGCACACTGAGCTTCAGAAGGCTCTTCAAGGCTAGGCTAGAGGTGTGTGGTTTGTTGTTGTTCTGTTCCTAAAACATTTTTATTTAAATCCAATAAGGAAACCCTGACTTCCTCCCTCCCCCCCAAAAGAGCTCTGAAATGTCTAAAATAGAAACTTGACGTAATTGTGAGGAGGTAGAAGTTGCCTTTCATTCTCATTGTTAAGACTTCTAGCATCGTACCTGAACCCGCTCTTTCGTTAGTCATTTGGCAAACATTTCTGTGCCTGCAGTAGGTATGAGGAGGATGCAGAAGTACCCTTAAGGCACTTACTCGGGTTCAAGTTCTAGGTTTCACATGATGTTCCTGTGAGTCATGGTGGGATGTGTGTGTGGGTGAAGTGTTGAGGTCATGGACAAGGTGGGGAGGGCATTGTTCAGGGGCGCCTTTCTCCTGGAATGCCTTTCACACTTCCCTTAATCTCTCAGTTTTCAGTCTCATTGCTTCCGTGAAGATTTTCCACAGCTGTTGGAGCTACACATCGTTTTCTTCTTGAAATTTCTCTTAGATCCATCTGTACCTCTAATATGGCATTCATTACCAGCTCCCTGTCAGGTGGTCTGTTTTGTAACATCGGTTACAGTCTCTCAGCACCGGAATCGTAAACTCCTTCATGTCAGTTCAGTTCAGCAAATGTTTTGATAGCCTGTTAAGGCAGAAGGGGACGTGTGCTATAAACAAGGGAAAAATCATCAGGGTAACCCTGTGTACGTTATGCCTTATATCCTGTATGCTTTTACCACGAAAATATGGTAGTGCAGTGATGGAAGGTGACTGGGAAAACCACTTCAGCCTGTGAGGTCAGAGAAGGCCTCTCTGAGGAGGTGATGTTTAAGCTGAGCCCTGATAAAGGGTAAGAGCCAGGTGTGTGAAGATTTGGGGGCAGGCAGGACGGCTGTGGCAAGACCTCATGTAGGAGTGAGTTTTTTCCATGGAGGAAAAGAGGCAGGTGTTTATGGAGCGCTGTGAGTGAGGAGATGGTAGAAGGGAGGCTGTGAGGATTGGCATAGGGGCTTGAGGGATGATTGGAGGAGTTTGGACTTCCAGGGCAAGTGGATGAGAAGTGACTGGGGTTTTGTTGTTACTGATACTAGTTTTTATGTCTTAACAGCTCTACTGAGAGCTAACTTGAATACAGGAACATTTATCCTTAAAGCATAAAAACCACTGGTTTTTAGTGTCCTTGGAGAATCCTGCAGCCATCATCACATCACCGCTGTCTAATTGGGGAACATTTTCATTACCCCAGAAAGAAACCCTGCATCCATTAGTAGTCATTCCCCATTTTCCCCCTCCCTCCAGTCCCTGGTAATCACTAATTGACTTTCCCTTTGTATGGATTTGCCTACTCTGGATATTTCGTGTAAATGGACTCATACAAGATGTGACTTTGTATCTCACTTCTTTCATGTTTTCAAGGTTCACCTTTGTTCAACTTTGTTCATCTGTGTAGCTTTGTATCAGTATTTCATTCCTTTTTATCCCTAGATAATCTCCTGTCATATGGGCATACCACATTTTGTTTCTTCATTCATTAGTTAATGGACACTTGGGTTGTTACCTGCTATGAACATTAGTATACAAATTTTTGTGTGCATATATGTTTTCATCTCTCTCAGGTATATATACACATAGGAGTAGAGTTGCTGAGTCACATGGTAACACTGTGTTTAACATCTTGAGGAACTGCCAGCTGTTTTCCAAAGCAGCTCAACCATTTTATATTCCTACCAACAATGAATGAGGGTTCCGATGTCTTTATATGCTTGCCAACACTTGTTAATATATGTCTTTTTGGTTTTCATCACCCTAGTGAGTGTGAAGTGGTATCTCATTGTGATTTCAGTTTACATTTCCCTAGGGACTAATGACACTGAACATCTCATGTGCTATTGACCATCTGTATATCTTCTTTGGAGAATGTCTCTTCAGATCTTATGCCCATTTGCAGATGTGCTCATTTGTTCCTTCATTGTTGAGTTCTTTATATATTCTGGATACAGGTTCCTTAATTAGGTACATGATTTGCAGATATTTTCTTCCGTTCTCTGGTTTGTTTGTTTGTTTGTTTAACCTTTCTTGATGTTGTCCTTAGAAACACACAGGTCTTTAAATTTGATGAAGTCCAATTTATCTGGGTTTTTTTCCTTTGTTGCTTGGGGTTTTTGGTTTCATTGCCTAATCCAAGGTAAAGCTCTTGTTTTAAAATATGGGACTGACAATCTGACTCCCATTTAAATAGATCACCCAGGCTATTTGGAAACTGGATTGGAAGGTTTTAGAGTGAAAGTAGGGAGAAAAACAAAACAAGAACAAAAACAAAAGGAGGGAGAACAGTTAGACTTTTAACATCCATAAGTTCTTGTTAAATTAGTGTTTTCCAATACACTTGTTAATAGGAGTAGAAAGTGGTTTCTACTTTTAAGGAATTGATAAGGTAAAACATATACCCAATTAATTGTTTTATAAGGCAGATTATACTGAGTGCTATTAAAAAAAGAATGAATTTTTTTTTTTAAAGGAACACTGAAGTTACTTGTATAAACTTACTGAGTTCTTTTTGTATCTCCAATGTCTGACATACAGTTAGTGCTTAATAGTTGTTTAACATACTTCTGGTTGAACACATCAGTGAAAGCTGAGGGAGAGATGGCATTAGAACTGAACCTTGAGGGATATGGGAAAGGTACTGGCAGGTCCAAAGTGGGAGCAGGGTGTCATTGTTAGAGGGGTCATATCTGAGAGGAGGTGATTCAGATTAAGGGTATTTTGATTGAAACCTAGAGATGGTAGAATTATGTAGGCATGGAAATTAGAATTGTCCTTTGGGACTTACATGTAATTCCAGATTGAGTTTATAAATAGGAAGGTGCCTGGGAGTCCATGCCTTCCTCAGACTCCTTTAGTGGCACGATTGTTGTTTCTCGTAGCGAAATATAGTGTGGGATGTAGTGGAGAGAAGGTGGAGCATACCTAAGATGGTAGCCAATAGTTTTGATCAGGTATAGGGTAGAAGTAATGGAAACGGGGATTTTGGAGAAGCTGAGGTTGTGACAGTACCACCTAATAGAATTGATTGTGCCTGTGAATGGTGGGAAGGGCAGAGCCAAATGCCATAAAGGGTTGAGCTTCAGCAATGGTGGGGGAAAGTGGCCCCATTTAATGAAGGAGGGCTGTCGGGGTTTGGGGTGATGACAAGTTTAACACACCTGCAGGAAGTTCCAGGTGGAAGTTCTCGAGCGGGTTTTGGCATAGCAAGTGATAGGCTCCGGCAGTTGGCTGTGAGGCATAGAGGAAACAAGGTTGGGCTTTGGAGTCTGTCATACCTCTGGCTCCATCTCTTCCTGGCTTGGTAAACTTTGGGGGAAGTTAATTAACTTGATTTCCTCCTTTTAAGAACCACCTCCTCACAGGGCTGTTGGGAGAATCAGATGGGGTCGTCTGTAAAATGCGTGACAAGTAGGAAGGTTCTCTCTTTGGTTTGTTTCCTTCTTCCGTGGAGTCATAATACTTTGATTTCTTTGAAAATCTTCCTCAGTATATATGGTGCTTTGAGTGGAATCACTGGCATAATCCAGTGGGGTTTAGGCAATATATGGGGTGTGTGTGTGTGTACATATGTTTGTGTGTATATTGTGTGTGTATATATTATGTGTGTGTACATGTACCAGTGGAGCCTACAAGCCCTGTTTTTAAACTATTAACTGTCTTGTCCTCTTATTTTTTTTTTAACTAGTCTTGTTTCCATTCTTGTCCAAACAAAAATACCCTAAAGTTATGTGTGTATGTCTTCTGGAAGACTTCCTGGACCCAAAATTGCTTTTTAGAAATTGTGTCATCTTTTTTTTTTTTTTTTTTAATTTTATCTATGTATTTGAAAAGGAGAGAGAGCACAGAGACAGGGGAAGAAGCAAGACTCCCAGCTGAGCAGGGAGCCCAATGTGGGACCTGATCTCAGGACCCTGGGATCATGTCCTGAGCCAAAGGCAGATGCTTAACTGACTGAGCCACACAGGCATTCCAAAATTGTGTCATTAAGATGAACATTTTTCGGGACGCCTGGGTGGCTCAGTTGGTTAAGCAGCTGCCTTCGGCTCAGGTCATGATCCCAGCATCCTGGGATCGAGTCCCACATCAGGCTCCTTGCTTGGCAGGGAGCCTGCTTCTCCCTCTGTCTCTGCCTGCCACTCTGTCTGCCTGTGCTCGCTCGTTCTCTCTCTCTCTCTCTCTAACAAATAAATAAATAAATAAAATCTTAAAAAAAAAAAAAAAGATGAACATTTTTCTACCTTTACCTGTTTGTCTGATTGGATAGATTTTCTCAAGGTCTTTTAATGTTGTGGACTGCTGATACATCTGATTCACCTTTTGGTTTGCTTTGTTTAAATCCTAAATTCTAACTCAACTGCTTATGTATTTTTTCTTCTGTGGACTTCTGTAGATCTTGGTAAAAATAGCCAATGTAGTTTGTGGGAGAACTATAAAATATCGATTGCGTATATGAGTACAGCTTCCTAATTTTCTTAAAATGCTAACTATAAATACTGTCTCAGGACACACTTTAGTTTTTCCATGAGGGACATTGATTTTTAACTTGCGTTATTTCAATGGCTTAGTATTAAAAAAATCAAGAATCTAGCTTGGAATACAGTGAAAGTGCAAGACCTCATTCCTGTTGAGCTCAGTTTTGTTTTAGTTTTCTAGGGCTTTTAGGAGCTAAGCACTATGCATAACAATGAATGTGCTAAGTTTAATTATTCCATTTCTTAATGTCTTAGAATTGGAAGGGATTTGAGTCCTTCTGTCCAAGTGGCCATTCTCTACGGGTCCCTTCTGTAGGTGCTGACAGCCAGCTCACCTCCTCTGGAGGCAGGTTTTTTCATTGCTGGACAGGTCTGATTGTTGGAAGATTTTTTAAATTTTGTACTGAGATGAAAACCAGCCCTTGAAACTGTCATCCATAAACTGTCATCCACTTGTCCACCTTCAGTCTTTTGGTGTCACACACATTAAATCCAGTAACTCTGCAAACAATTGGAAATAGTTGCTAGGCGCCACTTCCCTGACTGAAGTCATCTTTTTCACCACCCCCAAAAGAATAGCCCTTGTTCCCTCAACCATTCTTTCCATGATGACTTTTCTAGATTCTTTTCACCCTGGTTTCACTTTGACCCTCTTATTTTTTATTTTTTTTAAGGATTTTATTTATTTATTTGACAGACAGATTACAAGCAGGCAAAGAGGCAGGCAGAGAGAGAGAAGAGGAAGCAGGCTCCCCGCTGAGCAGAGAGCCCCATGTGGGGTCCGATCCCAGGACCCTGGGACCATGACCTGAGCCGAAGGCAGAGGCTTTAACCACTGAGCCACCCAGGCGCCCCTCATCTTGACCCTTTTAAACCATGATGGCTTCCATCACTAACAACTGGCCAGATATGGTAGGACCATTGTAGCAGTCATGGCTTGACTTCTAAATTCTCCTCTCTTACTAAATGAACACATGATTGGGGAGTGTTTCTGCCCATGCGCACAGTAGCTCAGTTAGCCTTGTAGAGCCCACGGTACATGAGGCTGCCTCCAAACCTACGGGCAGACACCAGCTACTCAAGGCTACTCCAGTCTGTAGTCCTGCCCTTTGAGTGAGGGGTCTGATCTTCCATCTCCGCCTTGGTTCATTCTGAGGATGGCTAAAGTATTAGGGACAACTTAGAAAAATACTGGGAGTTCGGTGGAATGACCACTTAGCCTAAATTGTAGGACATTGATCCATGTGATGAACAAATCATGACTCAATTTGCCCAGGTTGTCATTAATTATGGTTTATTTGAACAGTTTTCACATATTATTTATTTCCTAAAATCCAGGACTCTGATTTTATGCTGAATGCCTTTGTTCATTCAAAGCTCTGAGAGGTAGTGTTTGTCTTTAAGAGTGTGGGCTCTGAGCTACTAGCTGGCTGGCTTTGGAATCTGACTTGGCGACCTTTGCTCCGCAATCTTGGGCAAAGTAGCTAACTTTTTGTGTTTACTCATTTATGAATGAGAGTAATGGTGCGGCTACCTCATGGGATTTCTTCGTGAGTATGAAGTTAATATGTGCTGGCAGAGCTGAGGCCATGGTGAGGTGAGTAAAGCACTGTCCCTGGGTGAAATTTTAAGGGGGTGCCCAGAAAACTCAATAAGTGAGAGAAATGGGGGTCATTCAGTGCACTAACAGGAACAAAATGCAACATTTTTTTTTTAAGATTTTATTTATTTATTTGACAGACAGAGATCACAAGTAGGCAGAGAGGCAGGCAGAGAGAGAGGAAGGGAAGCAGGCTCCTTGCTAAGCAGAGAGCCCGATGCGGGACTCGATCCCAGGACCCTGGGATCATGACCTGAGCCGAAGGCAGAGGCTTTAACCCACTGAGCCACCCAGGTGCCCCAAGATGCAACATTTTAAAAGATAAAGACCAGACCTGACAGATTGAGGCAGGACTGAAATGTGTGAGAGTGAGTTGTACAAATGAGTTGGATGGATTTTCATTGTGCATATTTTTTTTGCACTAGTTTTGATACTTTAAAATATGGCACTAAAATATTAGTGATCTCGATTCCTGGAGTTCGGCTTTTTTTTTTTAAGATTTTTTATTTATTTATTTGTTAGAGAGAGAGAGAGCACAGGCAGACAGAGAGGCAGGCAGAGGCAGAGGGAGAAGCAGGCTCCCTGCCGAGCAAGGAGCCTGATGTGGGACTCGATCCCAGGATGCTGGGATCATGACCTGAGCTGAAGGCAGCCGCTTAACCAACTGAGCCACCCAGGCGTCCCTGGAGTTCGGCTTTTTGTTGCCCTCTTCTGTTGTTTTCCCTGAAGTGAGTGCCTCAGTCCTCTGATCCTAGTTGGCCAGTGTGTGGTGTTTGTTATTAGTGGTTGATTGCAGTGATGTTAGTTTTGTAGAAGAAATGCATTTAAGAGCCTTGTGGAAGGATTCCCCCTCTCCCCCTTGACTGTTCTGTTAGGTTGTCTCAGGGCCAGTCCAGATCTCCTAGTCAAGGTCAGTTTTAGATTTTGAATGTCATGTTACGAATACTGCTGGAGCTCAAACCCTGGAGAATAAAAAATGCATGCACTTAGCTTATGTCTAGAGGAATGCAGCCAAGCCAAACAGCCCTGAAACATTGCATTTCTTTCAGGGCCAGGATAGGGAAAGACAGCCACAGATGGTTGGCTGAGCCGGAGCTGGAACTGCTGTTGGGCGGCATGAGATGTTCGAAGTGGCAGAAACCAGGAACCTATTGTGGGGTGGGAAGTGGTGTTTCTAGAAGTTAAATTAAGATGATAGAATCTTTCTGTAATTCTGGTTCTGCTCTAGTTTGTCTTTGGTTATACAGATCCAATACAAACATGTTTTGGAAATCTGTTTCATGGTTACTGGCCAGTGAAAGGCAAAAAAAAAAA
>ML102638.1:31176-45581 GCA_003697995.1 Taxidea taxus jeffersonii
AACCCAACTTTCTTTTGTTGGCCAACGCCTGACTTTGATGCCTTGCTTTGAAGCCGCTCTGCTGGGTGAGTCTGATCATTTTTAGAGACTCCCGGTATCTTCTGGCTTTGCATTGGGGAAAAAAATAAGAGTTGGAAAATTCTTGTCTCAGAAGAATGTATGTCACCTTTGTACCAATTTTTAGAGAACAGCTGTGGCAGCTGCTTTGTTGTCCTCCTTTCATTTGGCAGGTGGAGAAAGTGGGGAAGTTTTAAAGTGAGTTCTAAAATTAGTGTGTCTGGTGGAGCATTCAGTTTCATGTATATGCTGCTTGGAATAACATTGTAAGCCAATGCAGAGACTTGACAGTAAAGTTACGGGGTTGAAACCAAGCGGCTGGTACCTTGGTGGCCGTTGGGTTTATAAGCCAAACACTCAGATGTCTAGGAACTGACATTTGGAATTAGGGACAGCTGTGGCTGTCAGTCATCATGAGCTGACAGCGATCCTTGGTTTAATGGGCGGAGTTTAATGTTTGCCGTGGGGTGATTTACCCACGCAGGCTGGCAGGGGTCTGCGGGTCCTTGGCTTTGCGCAGGATGGAAATCAAACACGGAAGTGAGAACAGAGTTTATTGAAGATCTAGAGAGAGGGCAGATACGGACAGAACATCTGGGAGACTCCAACGGGAGGGAGCCTCTTGTCTTTGCTGGGCTGGGGGTTGTATTGAGGACTGCGGTCTGGTGTGTGTGCCCTCGCAGGCATCCAGGAACTGGTCTCCATCAGTCACTTGTGTCCTGGAGCCGGGGGTCTTGGTGTCAGGGTGTCTGGAGTCAGTGCTCTTAGAGAACCTTCTTGACAACCCCTTAGATATTATCTGTCGTGCTGGAAGATTCCAAAGAAATCGTTAACTCCTTGACCTTTACAAGGAGGTCATACGTTATCAGTACCATAAGCCTATGTAGGGAGAGGGTGCAGGTCCCAGCAAGAACAGAAGCAGGAGAATGAGCAGATTCCTTCATGAGGTGCCTTCAGGTTCTCTGTCTCATGACCAGCTCGTACTTGGACTAGTTAGGCCCAAGGATAAATGCAGTGTCTTCTTCTCTTCCTCCTCCCTGTTTCTTTTCTGCTTCTGAGCCAGCTTGTACTTCGTTGTAAAGCGATTTGTCAACCGCAAATCCTGGTTGTTGGTGTTGAGTCATGATGTGTGGCGTGGGAGTGACTGCACTGCATGGGACAGGCGTTCTCTCCAGTGGGTGTGATCATTAACACTGGGGAATGGTCTGTGGTGCTTGATGGGTCCTCCAGCATTATCCATTGAATCAGAAAGACCTGGACCCTCACCACCTACGTGGTGGGCACACAGTGGTCTACTCGGCCATTTACAGTGCTGCCCAGTCCCTTAGAACCTCTTTCTTAGATGTCATGCTTCTCTAGCGGTCTTCACTTCCCCTTTTCAGTCTTGTAAGGGCCACCCTTTTGCTGCATTCCTTTGTCCCCCATTGGCCACTACCTGTATTTTCTTCTCCCAAAGGAACCCTCATATGAGGTGTTCGTATTGAAGTTTTGGACATGATGTTTGGAGTCAGGCACAAGCAGCATCTTGATAGGGCGTGTTAGACGCCACTGTCCTAAAACCTGTCAGCCATTCTTCACGCCATCCGAGTTCTGCCTGCCCATCCCCCGGTTCAGAGTTGATGTGTTACTTTTCCTTTCTGGAGAATTTGCTCGCTCTGTCTATCTCTCCATCCATCTATCCCCCAGCTTTCAGTCCTCCGGTCCCTGTTAACTTTCTTATCCAGAACAGTGTACCTCTTCACAGTCAACTCCCAAAATCAGTCCTCGTCCCACCTTTGTTGAGCTACAAACTCATTATTAACTTGTTTTCCCAGAACAAAGAACCTGGAAGAAAGCATGTTTTAAAAAGTTAGTGTTTATATATTTTTTAAAATTCGAATTAAGTTTTAGATAAAGTTTATTCCTCCTGTCATAGCTCTAAAGAAAGCACGTGGTATTACTAAGACTTTAGTTTCCCTTTGCCTGGGACAGGCTCCCAAGAGTCAGGGTCTGTTATTTTTTCTTGCCGTATTTTATTTTGCTTTCTTTTCTTTTCTTTCTTTATTTATTTATTTGACAGACAGAGATCACAAGTAGGCAGTGAGGCAGGCAGAGAGAGAGGGGGAAACAGGCTCTCCGCTGCTTGATCCCAGGATCCTGAGATCATGACCCGAGCTGAAGGCAGAGGCTTTAATTAACCCACTGAGCCACCCAGGCACCCCGCTTTCTTTTCTTTTTAAAAAATCCCACCTTTATTATTTACTTACTCAGCTTAAAACTATTGAAGGAATCCTTTGCTCCTTGAGGCTTAGTTTAAGTCACTCAGCTGAACAAGACCTGCCCTTGAGGTGTTCTCCAAAAGGGGAGGAGGGTAGATGGTTGAACAGAGGATTCAAGGGTGGGAGGAATTGGAAGAGATCAATGGCTTGAGGAGGTGGAAGTAGGCTTGGCGGGCACGGGAAGCTGCACATTTACTGGACCTTCGGTTGAGTGTGGGCTCTGATCCCACTTCCCTGGGAAGCCAGCCGGAAGCCAGCCGGAAGCCAGCCGGCAAGTGGCTCAGTCACTTTGTAGCTCCATTTCTTCAGCTGCAAAGCAAGAATAATAATGGTACGGCCTCCGAATGTGGTAAGAATTAAATGAGGTAATGCATATATGGGATTAGAATAAGGTTTGGTCCAAAATTTAATTTTTTAAAACGTGCCCCTTAGGTGATGGGGTGGTTCAGTGGCTTAAGCGTGTGTGCCTTTGGCTCAGGTCATGATCTCATGGTCCTGGGATTGAGCCCCTTGTTGGGCTCTTTGCTCAGTGGGGAGCCTCCTTCTCCCTTTTCCTTCTGCCTTCTGCTCCCACCTGCTTGTGCTCTCTCTTTCTCTCTGTCAAATAAATAAAATATAAGAAAAAAAAATGTGCCTCACAATAGTGTTGATGTAAGTTTCTAGGCCCAAGATGGAACCACTTGTGCCCACTGTGCTATGTCAGCGAACTGAAACTTAGATAATTTTTGTGCCTCTGTTACTGCTCCATGTGACCAGAAAAGCAGTGTATCTTGTCTGCCAGTATCCAAAGAGGCCAGGCCAGCTCTGGGCCTTCTCACCGGAAAGAAGGTTGACTCTGTGGCCCCACCGAGTCAGATAGTTTCCTTTTTCTTTCTTGTTTTTATCCTATAAAAACTTCCTACCTTCTGCCTCATTTTGTTGTTCTCTGAAAGGAGACTGTACATTCATGTAGTGTTAATTGAAACTTGTTTGTGTAACCTAAGTCATCATCTTTAATCCCTTTTTCTTTAATAAAAAAAGTTTTTTTAGTTTAAGCTCGCAATTGAGAACATACATACAAATACATAAAGCTGACACACCCATCCAAAAATTTACAAAACACTTCTGTGCATAAAATACTTTTTTAGTTTCAAGAAAGCAAAATAGTGATCTTGACAGCAGTTTGCGCGGCTCTGTTCCAGCACGTCATAGGTGTTAAATAATGTTCTCCTGGTATTATTTTCCTGTTAACACTCTAGTTAGTTTGTTGGTCATTGATTTCATTCAAATTCCAGTTAGCTAACATACAATGGTTTCAGGTGTACAATATAGTGATTGAACACTTCCACACAAATGCACTCCTTAATCCCCATCACCTACTTCTCCCATTCTCCCACCCACCTCCCCTCTGGTAACTGTCAGTTTGTTCTCTAGAGTGAAGAATCTGTTTCTAGGTTTGTCTCTCTCTTTTTTTCTCTTTTGCTCATTTGTTTTTCTCTGACTTATTTCACTTAGCATAATACTAACTCCATCCCAGCTGCTGTAAGTGGCAAGATTTCCTTCTTTTTTATGGCTGAGTAATATTCCATTGACTGACTGGCTTCACTTAGCATAATACTCACTAACTCCATCCAGTCTGTAAATGCAAGATCTCTTCCTTTTTTACGGCCGAGTAATATTCCATTGCACACTTACACGTTTGTGTGTGCATGTATGGTGTATGTATATATATATAGAGAGAGAGAGACACACACACCATATTTTCCTTTTTATTTTAATACCCTGTGTTCTTTATCCCTTCATCCATTGCTGGACACTTAGATTGTTTCCATATTTTGGCTCTCGTAGAGAATGCTACAGTGAACGTGGGGGTGCAGATATCTTTTTAAGTTAGCATTTTCATTTTCTTCAGATAAACACCCAGAAGTGACATTGCTGGATTATGTGGTAATTCAACTTTGAATTTCTTGAGGAACCTGCATACCCGTTTTCACAGGTGCTGCACTCTGGTATTACCTGCCATTCTTTTTTTTTTTTTTAAGATTTTATTTATTTGTCAGAGAGGGTGAGCACAGGCAGACAGAGTGGCAGGCAGAGGCAGAGGGAGAAGCAGGCTCCCCGCTGAGCAAGGAGCCCGATATGGGACTCGATCCCCGGACGCTGGGATCATGACCCAAGCCGAAGGCAGCCGCTTAACCAACTGAGCCACCCAGGCGTCCGTACCTGCCATTCTTCTTGCTGGGGGTCACAGGGTGATTGCCTGTTGGCCTGCTCCGAGGACCTTACGCCCCCGAGGGGAGCCGTGTCCTACTAGAGCGTTGGGAGCAGCTGTTAGCCCAGCTCTCCTTTCCGCTGGTGGACTGTCTGCCGGAGGCTGGCGAGCGGGGCTCATCTTGGGTATTTGGCTGTAGTTCTCCACCAGAGCATTGCCAGAAAGCTATGAGATAGAAGGGGGGTGGAGAGTGGAGGGTGGGGGAGAGGGAGGGAGAGAGGGAAGGAGGGAAGACGCCGTCTCGGGCAGCAGTAGCCACGCACCCTGTGGGAGCAGATGGCAGCGGAGGAGACGGCAGCTTCCCTCACGCTGGTCCGCAGCCAGCATCCCGCACACACGCAGCCGGCTGGGTGCCTGGCATGGCCGGATCCACACCCCGGGCCTCGTGCAAGACGAAGGAATTCCTTTTTATGTTGCTTTAAAAGTGAAATTCCTTCCTGTCCTCTGAAAGCACTGAATAATGGAGTCGTGCCGAGCTCCCAGGGGAGGCCACGAGTCTAAAGGATGGTCCTGTTCCTCAGGCTGCAAGTGCCTGGTGTGCTGGCCACCGAGGCCCGCTGGCAGAACGGGAGCCTGAGACATGAAACACTTCGGCTCTAAAACTCATTTAGGATTTTGGCACACCTCTCAGATGACTTGCCTTTTCCCATGTGTTCCCTTGGCCAGCTTCTGTTGCTTCTACCCCGATCTGCTTATATAAGGCAGCATGTGGTACTGGGCCAGGTGTTCATGGTATGTTTATAAATGCATGTGTTCCCCTTCGGGGCCAAAAAAATGCTCCTGACATAAGACATCCAAAATTGTTTGGCTCCCAGTATCTTTTTCTTTCATGATCTATTTAAATTCTTAAAATGAGGTTACTGCACTGTTTTATTCTTTGAATCCGTGTGGAGTGTTAAATAATAATTGATATACGCCGGTGTCGGCAGAAAGCTTAAGGATAAAGAATCTGTTGGACTTCCCTTGTACTTAGATACTGGATCATCTGCTCTTCCAGTAATGTGAACCCCTCCCCTATGCAGACTCTTGGCTTTTGTCCATACATATTTTTAATCTTGGCTATTATAGCAACACACCCCCTGGGCCCAGGGGGTACAAAATGAGACTGAGTGAATGTACAGATGCTGCCTGGCCAGAGAGAAAAGAGCAGAGAGGCCAACCAAAGCACTGGCCCTTATTTGCAGGAGGTGTGGCAGGCCAGGTGTGAGGGAGCGCGAAGGTAGTGCAGGCCTGGGGCCTGGTCCGACTGCACCCCTCATATCTAGAATGGGTGTGGGGACCCATGCGGGGACTGCCCCTGAAAGCAGGGAGCTGCTCCTTAGTCTCTGAGGTCCATCTCCTCAGCTCCAGTGGAATCTTGGTGATTGGAAGCAGACCAGTGTGGTTCCACACATACTGGGCAAGCTGGATCCCCTGGCTCCCACATGTGGCTGTAAAACCAGATGAAGGAAATTGAAATTCCACTTTGGAGATGACAGAGCTGGCAGGATGCGGGTGAGGATACCCGAGGCCATGATGAGTGAGGCATATTGATGTGTTCCGTCCTGTGGACAGTGACTTAGAAGCTGAGCTCCACCAGCCAAGAGGCTTGATTTTCAGCCTGCTGGTAAGTCCATGAATCATCTTGGCTCTCTGCCTCATTATGGAGCCATTCTGATGTGTTTAAAAGGGTATCATCCTATGATAAAAATGCAGATAGCAAGAATAAATCAACTATATGATCTCATATATATGTGGACTATACAGCAAAACAAAACAAAATGATCCTGAGCTCATAGAGGCAGAGAACAAATCAGCGGGTGCCAGACGTGGGGGAGGTGCAAAATGGGCAAATGCAGTCAGAAGGTCCAAGCTTCCAGTTATAAAATAAATAAGTCATGGGGGTATATTGTTCAACGTGTTGATTATAGTTAATAGTACTGTACTGCATATTTGAAAGTCGCTAACAGAATAGATCTTGAAAGTTACCATCAGGAAAAGAAAAGTTTGTAACTGTGTCTAGTGACAGAAATTAACTAGACTTACTGTGGTAATCATTCCGTAATATTTACAGATAATCGGGTTATTTTCTTGTACTCCTGAAACTAATATGTTATATGTCAGTTTTAACCTTAATTAAAAAATCACATTACAGGTTTTTTTTTCATTTCTAATCTCATAATTAGTGGTAAAGAAGTGCACACTTATACTTTATATAGATTTGAGTTCAAATCTAGGTTAAAAGAAAGATCTTTTTACTATGAACCTTCTTTTGACTTAGAGAGTGATTGATTATATAGATCACAGACTCAAATAATGTTAGCTGCAATTTGCTGTGGTTGACGCCAATAATGATTGTCGCCAGAATGAGGTAGGTACTGGATCCCAAGGCTGAATAGCAAAGGTCAGGCTTTGAAGATCGGTGCTCCATGTAAAGTCACTGCTCCTCAGGAGAGACATGTGGTTAGCGATTTGATCCCCTGGAAGGGGAGTTCCTCATCCAGAGGAGTAAAGGACAAACAGGATGAAAGTCTTCCTTTATGGTTTCAAAGTTTTGTATTATTTTATATAAAGTGAAGTATAAAGCTATCTTTGTTACCTTCTTTGGAAATAGTTTACAATCTTTAACGTCTTGTGATTTACCAAGAAGGTTTTTAGGTACAGCTTATCTTTGTCACACAGACACCCAGAAGAAGATTCAGCTCAAAAAGAGGGAGCAGAGGGCGCCTGGGTGGCTCAGTTGGTTGAGCGACTGCCTTCGGCTCAGGTCATGATCCTGGAATCCCGGGATCGAGTCCCACATTGGGCTCCCAGCTCCATGGGGAGTCTGCTTCTCCCTCTGGCCTTCTCCCCTCTCATGCTCTCTCTCTCAAATAAATAAATAAATAAATCTAAAAAAAAAAAAAAAAGAGGGAGCAGATTTTTGGCAATCTAGCCTAGTATAACCTCTCACTTGGGATGACTTCCATGTACATACCTGTTAGTGTGAAAATGAGTTCTTTCCTTCACGTCAAACTTTCTGCCTCTTCTGTTAGAGAATATTTTGGAATCTTAATCTCAGAAATCTGTAAGAGTTGACTCATACACATTTTGTGGGTGTTTAAGAATGTCAGATAGCTTTAGGAGGAGCAAACATGCACTTGTAGGAACAGATCCTTTCTTGTTCAAAGGTCAGGCTTGGGATCCCAGTGCAACCTGTGCTAAGGATCTTTCTGCACCAGCTTGAATAGACTGAAGCAAGAAGTGTGAGAACCACTGTCAAAAGGGATGAAATGTCCATTTATATAGTTAAATCAGATAACAATGTTTTGCTTAATTTAGTAATTTATTTTATGCAGTTATTCAGTGCCAAAGAATTAAGATAACATTTAAAGGAAACATTGCTGCCTGTAATTCTTATGTGTAATCGAACAGGTTTTTCTGAGTCTTAATGCCTTGAAGTCATGACTGTGGTTACTAGGATTGTACAGTATAATACATGTAAGGTAAGGCAGGGGGTTTAATGAGGTGAAAGTTCATGTAATAATCTGTAGGACTTTGGAGACAGGAGGATGAGAGTTTAAAGATGCGATAGTTTTTCATCTCAAGTTGAGTGGTATTTATTGATGGTTTAAATAAAATGGTCTCTAGCCTCAAAGGCATTATAATCTGGTGTAAAGGATTTATAAACAACCCCATTTAACAAGAAGAGTGAACTGTAGGTAGAAATATAACCTCATCTGGCCGTGCAGACTGTGATGTGCATGGGGTGTGGAGCACAGACCCTGTCTTAGAGCTGGAAGTGGCAGTGCCAGGGTTTGAACCTAGGCAGTCTGGCTCTAAAGCGTAAGCTCTTGACCATTACACCAGGTTCAGACGTTTCTTCATAGCTACCAATCATGTTAGGGAGTGATTAAAAGCCATGTCTTTTTGTCCTGAAGGAAAAGAAAGCCTGGCTTTGAACAAGGCCACTTGAAGGGTGGATACTGGCCATCTGAAATGAGTCATTTGAGTTAGGTGCCAAAATGCCTTTCTTCCATAGTTTCTGCCTTTAAAGGACTTTGATATCTATTCACAGTGATTTTTTTTGGTAAAGCTTATTTTCTTGCTAAAAGATTCATCAAAGTGTTATCAATGATAAGTAGTTTATCAAATGAAAATTTTCTTCATTTTGTGACAAGTTCGGTGCCAAAATGTTCTTTTGAGTGGGGGTAAGGGGTGGATAGAGAACTTGTAGTTTGCAGAATCCTAAAACTGCAGTTCATTTGTGACCATGCCTTTAGGGTGTGTGTGTCTGTGTGTTGGCATTCTCAGTGACAAAGGTTTTGGAGAGGATGATACTGGAAGTGGGCAGTGGTTTCCACAAGTTTTAGGTATTGTTACGAGGAAATCAAGCTCTGTTACGGGGGCCTTTCAGCATTTCTAGCTTGAACAATGAGAAGTACATTGAGTAGTTACTTGCTTCTGGCGCCTTAGCCAGGCATCTTGGGAATTTGCTGCTTCGTGGACATTTGTCCAGTTCTATCTTCTGTATCCAGTTTGTCCTCACTTTATGGGCAGTCAGAACAAAAAGTGTGCGGCGTGTATATGTTCCAAAGGATAACAGTTGTGTCTCTACCACTCAGCCTGAGGGATAAGAATACCCCCCGGATGCCCTTTCTCCATTACTCCCAACTGCTCTCCTGTATCTCATGGTTCTTATTCCCTTGCTTCATTGTATGTTGGTGGTGTTGGTGGTGTTTTTTTTTTTTTTTTTTTTTTTTTTGCCATATATGCATGTATCCCTTAGCAGTACTTTGAGGAACACACAAGTTTAATTTTGTGAGTTTTCGACTTTTATAAAAGTGGGCACATTCTTTAGGCAAGAAGACATAAAATTAAACTTTATTTTTATTTCTGGTTGTGCTAGTAAAAGATAGGACACCATTCTTAAACCTTGGCTTTGTTTTGAAATAGGCCAGTTTATCAACAGTTTGATGCCTGGCCAAGCCATTAGGAACATACTAGGGACAACTGCTGATACTCCATTGTTTCCCTGACATGTGGGGAGATGTGCTATAGTGTAGCACAGAGCATAGTTGCCTCCTAAATATTTTTGAGTGAATGGCTGGCTTAGAATAGCAAGATCAGTGAACTTCACTTCTGATAACTTGCATGTGGTTGTTTTTGATACCTCCTTGTGCAACTGAACTGAACGTGGAAGACCTCACTGGGAAAGATAGATTCCTGTGAAGTGTTTGCACCTAGATCTGATTGTTCTGTCAGGGGTAGCTACCTCTGTTACAAGAGATTCCGTTAGCCCTGGCCCTCTGGGCTTTTGAATGGAGTTGGAAGGACCAGTCAGTCTTAAGTGCCTGTTGAATGTCTGTTTTGAATAGGTGTGGCAGAAACACTAGTGTGCCAGATGGACGCGCTCACCTGTTGTATGGTGGGGAAGACTGGTGTGATAAATGAAATGAAATGAAACAAACCTGATGAGTGCTACAGCGTGGGAGAACAGGAGTGTGTGTGTGTGTGTGTGTGTGTGTGTGTGTGTGTGTGTGTATGGGGGGGTGGCAAACTTCATTTGGGGAAGTTGAAGAGGGAAGAGAGACCTGGGGCTGGAGAGTAGAGATGGAGTGGGGTGAAGCACATGGGTGAAGGGAGAAGGGCTACCAGGCTATAGAGGTGGGCACCGGTCAGGTCTCGGAAAGACTTAGAAGCCACCAAATGGGCAGTAGGAGATTGAACCCCACTGATGCCTGTTAAGAAGGGTTGCAACATACCTGTACCCCTGGGACTAATAATACATTATATGTTTATCAAAAAAAAATTTTTTTTAGGTGGCGTTAAGAAAAAAAAAAAGGGTTGCAACATGATCAGCTGTGCAAGTTGGTCCCCTCTGGCTGCAGGGTGGGATGTGGGGGAAAAGTAGTGTTAGGTGGGAGCTACTGATTATTAAATCCTGTCTTTTGATCAAAGCCTAGCCTTAAAGGGAAATAAGATCAGTTTGAGATTTATGCCAGAGGCAAAGTGACATTTAGAATTTCAGTAACCTAATCATGAGCCCTCTCTTTATAGCTGTTTATTTTCCAAGGTTAAATGTGGAGTCCTGTGGTTAAACCTCTTCCTTCTATCTCTGTCTCTACATGTATCATGGATTGCTAAGAGCAGAGTGTTCTGGCTATTTCAGAATGGTTCCTTTCCCCTCCCGTGGAAGCTCGAGGGGATTTTTCTCCAGTATTTATTACTGCGGGAACCTGGTGGAGCTCCTGGCTGTAAATCTCACAATATTGTTGGGGCCTCTCAGGTTTTCCTGCCTAGCACTGGTTCCCGAGGTGGCTTCTCTACTCAGGTAATATGTGACTCCTGTATTTGCCTGTCTGTCTCTCTAATCTGGGGGTCAGTGGTTTGCCTTGTGTCCTCCCTTTTCTTCCTCCATCCAAAAAAAGTGGTTTATTTTTCAGTCTACCCAATTTTTTCTTCCTTTGAGGACTGAGCGGCTGTTTCTAAGCTCCTTACATGCACTCCAGCACACACACTTGTTAAATAATGCTTTCTCCGTGACTCTTCCATTTCTCTCCTAATCAGTAAGCTTCTTGAAGTTACTGTTATATCTGTGTCTGTAGTGCCTCACATGGTGCCTGACATGTAGTGGATGCACAGAAAATTTTGGTTGGTAAGTGATATGTTCCTGAGGAGTAGAAGAATCTTTGCTTGTGGTTCTGAGTGATTGGAGTGACTGGGGTGGGCTTGGGGTAAACTGGGGGGTCTCTTAAAGGATGCTGGTAGGCTCATTGCACAGCTGATTGGATGTCTTTGGCACCAAACACACATGACATAATTGTCCTTGTGTTGGCACTTTATGGGTTGGTTAATGAAAAAGTACATGCTAAAGAGAGAAGACCTATTCAAATGAAATTAAAAAGACCTCATTTGCTTTTGCTTAAAGTATTAATAGCACTTGAGGATGGTCCCATATGATTTCATTCCAGTGGTGGATTTTATTGGACTAAAGTTGATTATCTTGAAATTTTAATCCTTGCCTTTGTTAAAACAAACCTCTTTGTCTCCAGTGTCCAGAAATAGGGGAGTCTTACTGGCTTTCTGCAATTTTGGGCTAGTATTTTCAGGGATAACGTTTCAGCGTTCAGTGGTGAATTAGCTGGCAGATTCTGTGTTTGAACAGCTTCATTTAGTTTGTGACCCATCACCCATTTCTGTTTCATAATATATTTATATGGAATGTTATTGGCAAAGTCAGAAGCTGTATAACTTAATTGTGATAACTGTTGTTTAATTTCCTGACGGAGTGAAATTCTGTAAAATGTCTATAAAAATTCTATAAGATTTGGCTGCTGAAAGTTTTCAGTGTGTCACACCCATTCCCAGTGTTGAGGCTCTAAGCTCCTGTCAGGTTGGACCAGGGCCTGCCACGCAGTATTATTTAATCGGTATCCCCTGAATGAACGCGGAGTGGATTCAGAGAGTACGTGAACTACAAAACCAACCAGACCTCCTGTTCTCCAGTTAACCCCCTCAGGGAACAGTGGACCGTTTTTCCCTCCTCTTACATGACAATAATCTGTTTTTCCCACGTTGAATTTGTGTTTGGAGGTCGTTCAGTTTCTGGAATGTTTAAGCTGGCTGTACTGAGTGTTTAAGAAGCTAATGAATGGATTTTGTACTACCTAAGTATCTGAGAGTGTGTGTGTGTGTGTTCGTTCATTCTTGTGGATTTTCTAAAGAAATGTCATTCGCCAAACTGGCTCTCCTAGTTATTTAGAAAAAAGATACTTTCTTTATCACCAGTCTTAATTCATAATATGAGTCCAGCATCCTTCCCATTGAGCAGCTGGCAATGTTTTGTTATGTTTACTGTCCTGAATACAATAATCTATATGAGTCGGTTGATGTGAGTGTGGCAGACTTTAATGTGAAAGAAATGAGGGCAATAAAAATAACTTTTCTGTATTCTGGAAGCATAAAATTTAGAGAGATGATCGACCCAACGGTAGTCTTAAATTCTGTATTATCATAAATTTTTAAGCTTGGTATTATCTTAAATACACAACTTACTAGTGAGCCTTAAATTCTGCCAATTTGTATATTATCTGATCTAGTTAGAAATTGAAAATATAGGGGCACCTGGGGGGCTCAGTCGGCTAAGCATCTGCCTTCAGCTCAGGTCATGATCTCTGGGTCCTGGGATGGAGCCCCGCATCAGGCTTCCCACTCAGCACAGAGTCTGCTTGTCCCTCTGCTTCGTACCCCACCCCCGCTCTCTCTTTCTCAAATAAATAAAAATCTTGAAATTGAAAATATATATTTGAAATTGAAAATACATTTTTTTTTTTTTTAATTTATTTGTCAGAGAGAGAGGGAGAGAGAGCTAGCGAGCACAGGCAGACAAAGTGGCAGGCAGAGGCAGAGGAAGAAGCAGGCTTCCTGCCGAGAAAGGAGCCCGATATGGGACTCCATCCCAGGACGCTGGGATCATGACCTGAGCCGAAGGCAGCCGCTTAACCAACTGAGCCACCCAGGTGTCCCTGAAAATATATATTTCTTAAAGTTACCAAGATTATCTTACTTTAATTTATATTTAGTAGTAATTGGATGAAATAGGTTAAGATGCCCAAAATTTATATTGTTGCAAAATAGGTAGAATATTGATTTTTCTAATGTATTTAATATAGAAGATGATAATATGTATCTATACATATACACATAACTTTGTAATATATACCATCTTGTAATCTGATGCTTTGTCTTCTCCTTTCTGAGGAAAATTTTTCCAAATGTGGCCTTAATTACTCGGATTCTATTCAGTCTTACAAACACATGATGGATTTTCTTTTTGGTTGTTATAAAGCCTAAAAAACGCAAAGCCATTGGCCTGTTTTTGGCACTCTCAATGTATTGTTTATTTTTGAAAATGTCCTGGTGGTTTATGACTTAGTGTGTATGCACACTAAGGATTCAGAAGCTCTTTAAGACTCTGTGTGTCCCCAGCCTTTCTTTGGAATACTACTTGACAAATTGGAGTGGGTATGTATGTTATCCAAACATGCTAGCATTAGCATTTAACCTAATACTGCTTTCTCTTCCAAGCAAACTGGACAAGGGCAGATGAAGGTTTTGGTTTTTGGACGGGGCCTGTCTTCTGACCAGTGCTTTATCTAGTGTGCTGTTGTAGTGAGGTCTTCATTCAGATGCATATACACTGTTAGGTTGGTTTTGCTCTGGCTTTTGACCTTTCTGGGTTTTCATTCAGATGGGGATTAAGAGGTGGGGTAGAAATTTGACTCTGTGTCTGATTAGATGAAGTGTTGTCTGTCCTGCTCCAGAGAAGATCCACCGTTGCCAAAAATAGTTGGAACAGTATTTTGCACTTAGCGCTTTCTCTTACTTAGTAAATTGGATTCAGATGATTCTAGAAGTCTTCCACAGACTTATTTTAAACTTGTGTTTGTTGGGTTAACTCAAGGTGATGTGGGTAGGCTGGGTCTGAGGACCCAAAGGGGGTCCTGCCAGAGCAGCCAAGAGGGTCTTGGACTTTGTGCAGCAGAGAAACCAAAGGGAAGCTAGTAGGAAGTGAGTGCAGAGTTTACTGAGGATATAGAGAGTGTCTGGGAGACTCCGAAAGGAAAAAGAGAATGAGTCTTCTCTTTCTTGGGGTCTTGGGTTTTTATTGAGGATGGTGGTCTTGTGTACATGTCCTCTCAGGCATCCGGGATCTGGATGAAACAAAGGATGAGTGCTTAGGTGTCCTCTTTTTTATTTATTTATTTATTTATTTATTTATTTATTTGAGAGAGCGAGAGAGAGCAAGCACAGGCAGACAGAGTGGTAGGCAGAGGCAGAGGGAGAAGCAGGCTCCCTGCCGAGCAAGGAGCCCGATG
>ML102638.1:45681-60729 GCA_003697995.1 Taxidea taxus jeffersonii
TGTCCTCTTTAAGTAACTTTTTCCCTGGAGCCAGGAGTCTTGGTGTCAAGGGGTCTAGAGTCAGGGATCTTGGAAAACCTTCATGACAGTCCTGCCCAGTCTGCCCAGTCACTCAGTACATGTTATGTTACCTGCTGTGCTGGATGACTCCAGAGAAGTAATTAACTCCTCGACCTTTAAAAGGAGCATATACCTTAAGACCTGTGTAAGGCAGGAGTCTCTGGAGTTCCTAGGAAGAATAGAGGTAGCGAAAAAGCAGTCCTTCCTGGGGTCCCTTCAGTTTTCCTGTCTCAAAGATACTCTCTCATGGGGCAGAATGCTGTCGAATGTCATTTCTGCTTTAGTGTGGTCCCTTGTCTCCTGCTTGGATTATTGTCACAGGCTCCTTTGCTTTCACCATGCCAGCCCAGTCCAGATGTCACACTGTTGTCCTGACATAAAGACTTGCATTTAGTTTAATGCTCTGCTTTTGCCATTTAGAGATTTTAAATGTTTTAACAGGGAAACTCCATATTTTCATTTTGCACTGGGCCCTGTAGATGAAGTAGCTGGTTTTGGCTGTGGGAACGGCATTTCTAAAACTAGGTATTGGGAAAAAAAATCTTTCAGAGTCCATTCTCCTTATCCTACCTGTCTAGCTCTCTCTCTCTCCTGCTATGCTAAAGTCCCTCCAGGTCCACCAGGCAGCCCCTTGCTTCTGCATCATTGGCTCCTAGTTTTCCTTCTCCTCATTTCCCCTACTCGACCTGGTTCATCTCTGTACATAGTTTAAAATACTGATGAAATAAGACTGACCTGTGAAACCTGATGTGGCCATCTCAAGTAATACAGAATCATACTTTGTCTCCTGTCTCTCTTGAAAAAGTTGATACCTGGCAAAGTAGAGCCATATTTGATCTTGGGATCATGTTTCCGTAATAGAGGTACAGAAAGATGGGATTGATTTGTGTGTATGTGTGTGTGGGGGTTACCCATCAACTTCAGAGTGTTCTTTCATTCATTCATGCAACAAATTGTGATGAAGTGTCTCATATGTACCAGACTATATACTCAGTACTGAGCATATGGCATTGAGCAGAGTATTTCATTTTTTCTAAATGAGCTAGTAATATTCTGGTTGGGGGAGATAGAATTAAAAAATACATCAATATAGGGATGCCTGGGTGGCTAGTGGGTTAAAGCCTCTTTTTTCAGCTTGGGTCGTGATCCTGGGGTCCTGGGACAGAGCCCTGCATCCCTGCATCAGCTCTTGCTCAGCAGGGGAGCCTGCTCTCTCTGCCTGCCTCTCTGCCTACCTGTGATCTCTGTCTGTCAAATGGATAAATAAAATGAAATTTAAAAAAATACATCGATATATAATAGGTAAGTTGTGGAGTTCTAGAAAATGGTGTAAAGTAGGGTGAGAGACTAGAGGATGATGGGGGAAGGTGTTTGTCCCTGTGCTGCTTAGATAGGGTGGAAGGCCTGTTTGAGGTGATGCTTAATCAGAGATCTGAATGAAGTGAGATCTTGATCCATGTGAAATTCTGGGGGAAGGATGTGCAAAGTCCCTAAGTGAGCACATACTTGTGATCATCCAAAAACTAGGAGGAGGCTGGGGTGGCTGGAGTACAATGGGCAATGGAGGGAGAAGTAGGAGGTAGGGTCAGTGAATGAGGGCCCTGTAGATCAAGGTGAGGATTTAGGCTTGTACTCCCAATGAGACGGGAAGCCACTGGAGGATTTCAGTTGGTTTGCATTTTAAAAGGCTCTCTGTGGGGGTGCCTGGCTGACACAGTTGGTGGAGTATCTGAGTTTTGATCTTGGGGTTGTCAATTCCAACTCCATGTTGGGTGTAGCGATTACTATAAAATAATAATCAAAAAAAATTTTTTTAAGGCTCACTCTAGCTGTTATATTTATGCAAAAGATCCATTTCAGATGCTACTGAGAAGTGAAGCAAGCTAAGAATTGAGAGTTGACTGTTCAAGTAATATGATTCTTTTGGTAGACTTATATGCAAAAGACCACAAAAGCAGGGCACCTGGATGGCTCAGTGGGTTAAAGCTTCTGCCTTTGGCTCAGGTCATGATCTCAGGGTCCTGGGATCGAGTCCCAAATCGGGATCTCTGCTCGGCAGGGAGCCTGCTTCCTCCTCTCTCTCTCTCTACCTGCCTCTCTGCCTACTTGTGATCTCTCTCTGTCAAATAAATAAATACAATCTTAAGAAAAAAAACAAACACAAAAGCAGTCTTTTAATTTTGTAGCAGCTCGAGGATTGCTGTAAGTAATGGATCTACTTTGATCTTAGCTGTGAGATCCTTTGTCTCTTGAATCTTTGGCAGTTGTCTGTTCTTCACTATATAAAGATTTGTGTCTTGCTTTGGAATATAACTCATTGCTTCGTTCTTTGGGCTCTAATTTTTCTTTTTTTTATTTTTAAAAATTTATGTATTTATTTTTAGATTTTATTTATCTATTTGACAGAGAAAGAGAGTACAAGTAGAGGGAGAAGGAGAAGCAGACTCTCCGCTGAGCAGGGATCTGGATGTGGGGCTCCATCCCAGGACTCTAGGAACATGGCCTGAGCTGAAGGCAGACACTTAACAACTGAGCCACCCAGGTGCCCTTTTTTATTTTTTATTCCTTAAAGATTTTATTTATTTGCTTTGAGTGAGAGTGAGTGAGAAGGAGAGAGAATCTGAAGCAGTCTCTGCATTGAGCTCAGAGACCAATGCAGGGCTCTATCCCATAGCGGTGAGACCCTGAACTGAGCTGAAACCAAGAGTCAGACACTTAACCATCTGAGCCCCCCAGGCGCCCCTGAGCTCTGATTTTGAGTAACCTTGCCGTCCTGTCAACCATCGTGGCCATCTGGGGCCATTGTTGCCCTTTTTCTCCTCACAGTGACCTCGCGTGCTCTGCCGCCATCCTCAGCGTTGGTGCGTTTGTTCCCAGCAGTTACTGTTGCACTTTTATGTTTTAGTCTTTATCTTGGAAGTGATAGAAGCTGGAGAACTGTACTGGCAGGAACTTCTCGTTCAGCTAGAAGGGAGAAGTCAAGAAAACCAACACAACTGGTGTTTGCTCTAAGGTGACATCTGAGGAGGGTAGTGTTACCTGCTGGAGGCAAGAAATACCAGGGCAGGAGTGTGGTAGGAAGGGAAAGGACGATCTGGGCCATGGTAAGTTTGAGGTGTCGGAGGGAGTATGTATGGAGCCCTTGAGCAGACATGGAGAGGCATGAGGGGCACCGTTGGCATACTGTTCTGCATTAGACTCCTCAGTCCAGATGCATCCCACATCCCACTGTCATAAATCCTCATTGGAGGGGACCTTAAACATTCACGCAGCCTCATCATTCCCAACCACTTTTCAGAATCCCTCCACAATATCCCCTCTTAGGCAGTCTTTGAATCTCCATTCAGCCATTTCTTTCTTTCTTTCTTCCTTTTTTTTTTTTTTTTTAAGATTTTATTTATTTACTTGACAGAGATCACAAGCAGGCAGAGAGAGAGGAGGAAACAGGCTCCTTGCTGAGCAGAGAGCCCGATGTGGGGCTCGATCCCAGGACCCTGGGATCATGACCTGAGCCGAAGGCGGAGGCTTAACCCCCTGAGCCACTCAGGCGCCCCTCCATTCAGGCATTTCTTAGACAACCTTTTCTGTCCATTTATAATCCCCATAACTAGTCCTGATGAAAGCCCCAGGGATTGAGTGAAGTAATGATTTTCCAGGTGTCAGGTGTCCGGTATGAGCAAATTGTTGTCATGTCCTTCTGCGTCTTTTCCAAATAAGATGTTTCCTGCTCTTCCACTGTCTCCTCATGGGATGTTTGGAGCCAGTTCACTTGGTCTGTCACCCTGAAAGATGTATATTTTTTGATTAAAATCTGTCTTAAAGTTTGGCAGGTGGGACTAGGAGCTGGGCTCTGGGGCTGGCCTGCCCATTGCAGAGTAGGACAGCACCAGACTTGTTAGTTCCTCCAAGCATATGGTCTCACAGTGATTTTTCAGATACAAAGCATACATACCATACAGGTATAGCCAAGAGAGAAAGCATATGTTCACACAAAAACCTGCACATGAACATTTGTTGTAGCATTATTCATATTAGCCAAAGGTGGGAATAGTGCCTGTGCCCATTAAACAAAATATGGTATATCCATACAGTGGAACAATAATGTCCTTGAAAACATTATGCTAAGTGAAGGAAACCAGACACACAATACCACATATTATATGATTCCATTCATATGAAATGCGCAGCATAGGCAAATCTGTAAAGGCAGAAAGTAGATTAGTTGCTGTCGGGCTAGATAGAGGGAGGGGGAAATGGGGAGTGCTTGCTAATGGGTACAGGATTTCTTTCTGGGGTGATAAAAAAATGTTCTGAAATTAGGTAATGGTGATGGTTGCACATTGAGAATATATTAAAAATCACCGAGTTGTAACTTTAAGGCAGTGAGTGTTATGGTGTGTGAATTGTATCTCAGTAAAGCTGTCATAAAAAAGATGGGTATTACTTCCTATCTGAAGGTGAAAATCTTATGAGGATTCAAGGCAAAAACACATACAAAGTGCTTAAAGGCCCAGGGCCTGGTATAGCAGCTTACCTAGTATGCGGAGGTAGTATGTTACTTGGTTAATGATTGTTACTGTTACTCTTCATGAAAGTAACACTGTTTAAATATCACTAGGCTGCAACTTTTATGCACTGCTTTTCTTGTATGATATTACCTATTACCCAGTATAGAGACAATAAATATTCTTTCAATGGATGTTTGTACATAGGCATGTTTAGCCACATTCCCCGATGTGGTTGTCTCTTGCTGTTGTTTCCTTCAGCATTCCTGAATCAGCATCATTGGATCTGACTTTGAGCTGCTTGTCCAGTAGTAGTAATCCAGTGCTATGGAGCTCTTCACAGCCTGTGTTTCAGTGTTGAAGTTAGAGTTAGGAGTGTAGACTCAGCCTAGGGAAGGAAAGGTTCTACCTTAAATTCATGGTGAAGGTGGGTACAGAGTGATTTTTGAGCTTTTTTCCAGTAATATAATTCTGCTTTAGGTCTTTATAAGAACATAACTGGCCTGTCAAGAATGTGGTCCTTAGTGGTTCATTCTCCTCTCCAGTTCTCTGGAGAGTAGAGGACTTCATCTTGGTTTAAAAAAAGAAAAAAATCAGTTCCTAGAAATTTAACAGGTTTAAACTGATAATTTGTTCTGCTGAACCAACTCACGATTTCCACATACAAGAAATGGTTATTTTAAAATAAGATAGAAGCGTTTTTTCTCTAATTTTTAAAAATTCAGATCCTTTTATGAACTTGGCACTCCACTAATAATAATGAGTTGCTTTTAAAACTGTGTCAGCAAGGTGCCATTTATTTATATTGAGGTTCATGAAAAGAAGTAAACCTGCTTGTTATCCAGCATTCTTTCTAGAAGACCAGTGGGAATGTTTTCCTTTGGTCCCTGAGGAATGGTTGTGCTTCCCAACGTCGCTTTAGTCTTCCGTAAACCATGGACCATGTCATGGATCACATTTCCTTGTTGTCTGAGACTGTTGGGGGGGCTCCATGTCCGCTTTGGGGCTCTCCTCTGGGAAGGTACCAGGACTTCTGGCCTGGCCTTTTGTGCACCACCCTCCTTCTGGACTCCAGCTTTTGTTTTCTGCTTGTATCTTCTCTGCTTCATTTATACTCTTTTGTCTGTGTGTATCTTCAAAAACCACTTTTATAATCCTTTGGGAGACAAGTGGGAGACAGGGCTGCTAGTATTTTAAAATACTAGTTTTTAAAAATTACCTCCAGAGCTTCTACCTATAACTTTCCCTGCATTCTCACAGGAAAGAATGGGAGAGGAGGCAAAACTGTCAGAAAGGAGTCCATAAGCTTTTTTTTTTTTTTTTTTTTTTTTGCTAGAAGTTGGTGATATGGCAAAGCAGTCCATAGAGAAGGGTCTTTTGGTTCCCGATCATGTGATCACACGCCTCATGATGTCGGAGCTGGAGAGTAGACGCGGCCAGCACTGGCTACTAGACGGTGAGTTGAGCCGGTGGGGGTAAGCTGGACCTCTGCGGATAGCAGGTTACATACACTGCCTTAACTTTTTAAGGGAGCGCTGCAAAAGACTTTTTCTTCTCAACTTGCAGTCACTTACTTAAGCATCTTCCAGTTTGGCGACATGCTAGAACCCCACTGTGGTGAAGCTGTTGTGCTTCTGTGTCTCCGGACCGCCATCCCTAGAGCCACTGACCGGAAATAAACCGTGTACAGAATTCCCATCTTTGTTCCAGTTTCAGTGGTGCTGGTTGTTTCTGTCACTAAGTTGTCATAAGTATAACTCATCTTAAATCCAAGGTTCCTGTGTTCGTAATAGGCCACACAAATTAAAACCACGAATTACCATTTTTTATTCATCGGGTTAACAGAGATAGAAGATTTGAAAGTCTTTTATTGAGTGTGTTGGAAATAAATACCTTGAGAGTATAAAATGGGCAACCGTTGGAGGGCAGTTGAGCAGTCTTTGTACTTCTTGACTCAGCAGTTCCATGCGGTCTTTCTTCCTAAAGATATATCATCAGAGTTGTGTATTTTCAGCATTATTTGTAAACAGCAAGACACTGGTAACAACCTAAACCTAAGTATCCATCATAGGGATGCCTCAAATGTTGGTATGTCCGTTAACCAAATACTCAAATAATACCTCTTCGTGGGCATGGATAGACCTGTAAGGTGCTGTCACATGAAGAAGGCTCGCAGCAGGAGAGTGTATGTCATGTACTCTGTTTACGTAAACACGGGAGGATGGTATGATATTACTGCATACACAGAGAAATGCATGCGTAAGCAATCTTTGAAAGGCTATAAAAAATACATGATATATCCTTTGATACTCTTTGATTTTTAAAAAATAGGTATTTAAGTAATAACTGGACCTGATTTAAAGACTCAGTTTAGTGGTTCCTAAACTTTTTAGGCATGTGGGCCCCTAGGTGACAGCTGTGATATTTCCCCTAGGAGAGGCAAGCAGACGCTCACACATAACATATTGCACAATTTTATTCTCCATGAAGCTGAAATTAAGAATCTTCTACTTTAAGCTTGCCCATTATTAAAGGGGAAAAAATGGACTGGGTGGCTTATTTGTTTTATTCTTAAATAGCAAAGTTCCTTGATATAATGAAAATAGAAATTTGATGAACGGGCTGTTTTCTAGGAGCACAAAATGGCAGATAATGAGATTTATCTGTAAGAATCTTCTTTCCATTGCAGAGCAGTTGTTTTTAGTTCACACAAAGCACTATCTTAATCTTAATCCTATCTTAATTTGGTGAAACTGAAGCTTCAGCAAGTTGGGACAGGTGAAACCCTGGTGTTTGCCAGCGCCAAAGAAGCTAGAGGCATTGTCCTACAACTAAACTGATTGCCTCTGTTTCTCTTAAAGTCTGGAGCCATGAATGTTCAAAGTGACTAAAATGGTGGGGTCTTTGTTCTGTATCCGTGTTTCTCAAAGTGTGTAGTGTGCAGTGTTAGTAATTTCTAGATAAGAAAACAGACCTTGTGTCAAGTTGAGTATTAAAAATGGCTAGCATTTATTGAGTATTTGCTGTGTGCAGGCATTGTTCTGAACCCCTGATACTTATTGTTTATTCAGTCCCTACAATAACCATATGAAGTATATACCATTAGTCCCCATTTCATAGGTGAGAAAACAGAGGCTTTAGGTAACTGCCCAAAGGTAGTAAGTGTCAAAGTTAGACATGTTTTCTTTACTTAACTGTAATATGACAGTGCTGTTTAGCTTTTCACAGATGGAGACATCATGAGGCATCTTGCATTTATTTGATCTTAGAATCCTCCTTATTCCCAACACCCATTGAGACCCTGCAGGATTTGTCTGTGGAGCATTCTTTGTGAAAACTGTTGTTTTTTTTTTTTTTTAAGATTTTATTTATTTATTTGACAGACAGAGATCACAAGCAGGCAGAGAGGCAGGCAGAGAGAGAGTGAGAAGCAGACTCCCTGCTGAACAGAGAGCCCGATGTGGGACTCGATCCTGGAACCCCGAGATCATGACCTGAGCCGAAGGCAGTGGCTTAACCTACTGAGCCACCCAGGCGCCCTGAAAACTATTGTTTAACATATATTTCTCACTTTGTAGGTATTCTGAAAAGTTGACTATAAAGTGGATTGTGTGTTTCTATAATGTGAATTTTTTTTAAGATTTTATTTATTTATTTGAGAGAGATCACAAGTAGGCAGAGGCAGGCAGAGAGAGGGTTGGAAGCAGGCTCCCTGCTGAGCACGGAGCGTGATGTGGGGCTCGATCCCAGGACCCTGAGACCATGACCTGAGCTGAAGGTAGAGGCTTAACCCACTGAGCCACCCAGATGCCCCTAGAATTTGGATTTAGAAGTTTGGAACTTTGTTGTCATGGGACTAGAGGGAACCAGAGGAGAAAAGTTATTATGGCCTATGGAGTACATGCCCTTAGTCGTTAGGCAGTAATGAATGAAGCTTCTGTTCCGTGTCTGAAACCGTTAGGTGCTATTGATACAATATTGATACATTGCTAGGACACTGTCCCCATTCCTCAAGGGGCTTCTATCAGATGTGTAAAATAGTAGTTACTGATAGCATAACGGAAGCATATATATGTGATGCTCTGCAGACGCAGAGAAGAAAATTCTATTCTAGCAGTCAGGGGAGGGAGTTCCATAACAACTTTATGGAAGAGGAGAAGGAGTAGAGGTTCCACAGGCTGAAGAATGGGGCTGGAAGGCAGATACTCTCTGCCGAGGGGCAGGTGGACTGGGGAAGAGAAGGATTACGTAGCTTAGTATTTTCCTGGGCCTGTAAGCAGAGGCTGGCAGGGGAGAAGTCCCCGAGCGGATGGTGTTTGATTCCGTACAAAGATGTTAGAACTGGAAACTGTTGAAACTTCGAAAAGTTGTTGAGTGTTGATGAGATTTGTGTTTCAGAAAGACTGTTTTGTTAGCCTAGAGGAGGGAGTAGGTGCTGGGACAGGGAGGAGCTGGAAACTAGAAGCCAAGTAAGAGACTGTTGGAATGTTTGGACCAAGGGGAGGTTGAAAGCCTGGATTTGAGCACTGGCAGTGGGGTGGAAAGGAGAGAATGGATTGAAAGGGGAGAACTGACAGGAGCTCTAATGATTGAGGTTAGCTGCTGCAGCTCTGCTGTTTTCTTTCATTGCCTTCTGATCTTTGAGCTTTTTGTGTCTTTCTTTCTTTCTTTTTTTTTTTTTAAGACTTTATTCATTTATTTGACAGAATCACAAGTAGGCAGAGAGGCAGGCAGAGAGAGAGGAGGAAGCAGGCTCCCTGCTGAGCAGAGAGCCCGATGTGGGGCTCCATCCCAGGACCCTGAGATCATGACCTGAGCCGAAGGCAGAAGCTTTAACCCACTGAGCCATCCAGGTGCCCCTTTTTGTGTCTTTTTTGGCTGTCATCATCTTCCCTGCTCTTCTCTAGGCCGTGTTAAATTCTCTAGATGCTACCCGCGGACTCTCACAAGGTAGTCCTACAATACTCGTTCTGTAGGGACTTGCCAGGATGCATGAGCTTGGATGCTGCCACCTCTTGACTGGTTTAAATTCTTTCATTGTGAAGCTTGTCACCTTGTGAAGCAGACTTTGTGTAAACTGAAAAATCTATTTTAAAAAAGGATCATTTATGTGAAACTTCTTTGGCAAGGCAGTTAGTGTCTCATCACCACGAACCCTAGTTGGGTAGCAGACTGCCCGCTTGAGTCCCAGCTCTGCCGTTTACTAGCAGTCAGTGACCTTGGGCAAATTCTTTTACCTCACTGGGCATGTCATTCCTCATTTTCTTTTTCTTTTTTTTTTTTTCATTCCTCATTTTCTAACCAGCGTTAGGAAAGGGTCTGTAAGGATAATGTAAGTGAATATAATGTAATGTCCTCAGAAGAATGCTTGCCATAAAATAAGAGCTCTATATCCAGGATATTTTGTTGTTATTATTTGTTCTACTTGATATACAGGTCCCGAATTTTTTTTTTTTTTTTTGGTAACTACATGAAGTTTCAAGTTCAGAAATAGTTTAAAAAAATGTGTGTGTGTGAAGCTGGAAGTCAGTGTCAGTTATGGAATGTTCCCTGTGCTCTGCTTTTGCCATAACTTTCCTTCTCAGGACGAAGAAGTGAAGTTCCTTTACATCACAGACCTGTTTTTAGTGAAGTGCGTCAGTATCCTTGCTGATTTCGTTTGTATCTTTCTCCTTGAGGACCCATCTGGTCACTTTTTCAGTTGTGATTTTCCTTTAAAGCTCTGGAATAAATCCACTTGGCAAAGTGAGGAGTGTTAGGAATGCCTTGTTCTGTGTTCAGCCTTCAACTCCGTATGTTACAGGCCACATGCTCTGCGGAGGACGTGCCTGTTGAGTGTGCTAAAGGTGATTGAATGTGAAAAGGTCAAGAAAGGAATTCTTGATGACAGATGACTCATCATCTTGGTCCATATGTCTATAGAGAGGCATCTGCAAATGGTGGGTGGAAACAGAGTGGATGCAAGCCAAGGGAAGGCCGGAGGTGGATGGGTGGTTGAGTGCTCTGAGGCTTGGTCAGCTATCCCCTTGCTAAAAATAGTTCCACGCTACCCTACCTTTGCAGTGTACCTTCCAGCTGGAGAAGAAGCACGGCCTTATGTGTCAATACATATATATATATACACACATATATATATACACACACACATATATAATGTGTGTGTGTGTGTGTGTGTATGGTTTCTTTCTCCTTTTTTCCTTCTTTCTCCCCCTTTCTTTTTTATTTATTTATTTATTTTTAACTTTATTTAAGCTTTATTTAAACATATGATGTAACCCCACCACCCGCCCTTTCTTTTTTTTTTAAATTTATAATTTTTTATTTTTAAAATTTCTTTTCAGTGTACCAGAATTCATTGTTTATGCACCACACCCAGTGCTCCATGCAATACGTGCCCTCCATAATACCTACCATCAGGCTCACCTACCTTCCCACCCCCTGCCTCTTCAAAACCCTCAGATTGTTTTTCAGAGTCCACAGTCTCATGGTTCGTCTCCCCTCTCCAATTTCCCCCAATTCCCTTCTTCTCTGCATCTCCCCATGTCCTCCGTGTTATTTCTTATGCTCCACAAATAAGTGAAACTATATGATAATTGACTTTCTCTGCATTACTTATTTCACTCAGCATAATCTCTTCCAGTCCCGTCCATGTTGATACAAAAGTTGGGTATTCATCCTTTCTGAGGGAGGCATAATACTCCATAGTGTATATGGACCACATCTTCCTTATCCGTTCGTCTGTTGAAGGGTATCTTGGTTCTTTCCACAGTTTGGCGACTGTGGCCATTGCTGCTATGAACATTTCTCCCCCTCTTTCTTTAATTTCCTTGGAAGTTTAATGTGTGAGAACAGTTTTTAAAAATCGTTTTCTTTCATTTTTAAGACAAATATTCTACTAGAGGAATGGAATGTGCTGTAAGCCTTCTAATTTTATTATAAAACCATGGTTTTTGGTTTTTGGGTTTTTTTAAGTCTCCTATAAAGAGAGTATTTACTGCTTACTAGGTGATCTTGAGGTGAAATCATAGGTAGAAAACAGTAACCATCTCTTTAAAACAAATATAAATTCTTCACTTTTTAAAAAAAGGACTGGCGGCTGGGTGGGGCCAGTGGATAGAGGTGTTAGTAATAGAGTTTTTCATTTCTAAATGTGCCTGCCAATCTGTGTATTTAAACAGTAAACTTGCAGGTTCTCAGACTCACTCCCAATTTATCTCCAGGTAACAAGATGTAACAGAGTTGTCTACCTTACCATTTTAGGTGAGGTATCAAAATATTTCAAATTTGCTGTCAGAGTTTGGTTTCATAAAAAGAAGCAATCAGTGTTGGCATTATGAGTGGAATATAATTTAAACCCTTCGTTGGAATAAAGGTCCCTTTGGAAGGAAAGTTGTCCTTTGGTCCGTGGTGGTATGTTCCCGCCTGTGGTTCTGTGCAGCTTCCAACACGGACTGACTGCTGCTCTCTGTAGATAATTCTGGGATTTTTACATCTTATTTATTTATTTATCTTAAGCAGAAGGTCAGAGCTGCTTGAATGTGTGTAGTGTTTGTATGTGTGTCTTCCCTGAGGGTTAAATGATCTCGGACCTATGCTGTTTCCAAAGTATGTCCTTGTTCAGTCTTGGGTAAGCAAGTAAAAGGTGGGTGCTAGAGGACCAGATTGCGTTGGTGGCTATGGAGCCGTCATAATCTTCTCCAAGATGAGCATCCGTCAGGTTCTGTTTTAAAACAGACTTCACCTTTTTTTTTTATCATCTTCTTAGAAGAAGAAATTGCAATACCTGAGACCTATGTTTGATTATACTTTCTAACATGCTTATTAAATATTCAGATATTCTTTTTTTTTTTTAATTTTTATTTATTTATTTATTTATTTTTTGGTCAGAGAGAGAGAGCGAGCAAGCACATTTTTTGGTCAGAGAGAGCGAGAGAGAGAGAGGCAGACAAAGTGGCAGAGGCAGAGGGAGAAGCAGGCTCCCTGCCGAGCAAGGAGCCTGATGTGGGACTCGATCCCAGGACGCTGGGATCATGACACCTGAGCCGAAGGCAGCCACTTAACCAACTGAGCCACCCAGGTGTCCCAAATATTCAGATATTCTTAAATGACACTAAACAGAATCGTCATACGGGTTGAGTCGCACAGGAAGAGACAATTGCTCAGCAGGGTTAGGTTATGCAGAGTCATGTTGGTGACACCTGACTTGAAATTCAGGACATTCTCCTCTTGTCATAGATACACACCTTACCCAAAGCAGACTTCATGTCTAGCTGTTGATTCCATTAAAGCTACTGTGTCCTCTTTGTTAATGGTCCCAGGCAATTTTGCCAGCTGCTTGTGGTTCTAAGCATTCATAGTTCTTCCTACAACTGAGCGTTTCTTGAGCACCGTCCTTGTGTGGAGCACTACCAAGACCCCACAGCAGAGCCGCAGAGTGGGTGGGACCGGCCGTCATGGCATTTAGGATCTGGTGGTGATCCTTCCCAGGCAGCGAGGATTGTCTTTGATTTCTATGATTTACATCCAGACTTTAAGAACTTTGTTTTTATCCTTTGACTTCCCTACATTCAAAGGATCTGACTGAAGAACATGGCAAAGCCTTGGGTCTCTCCTCTTGTTCATTTGGTTGGATTCTTTCCTGAGACCTTGTCCAACCCATGTCCATTTCTGGTGGCTTTCTTTTGATTGATCCAACTGCTGTTTTGGGATGAGAAACAATTTTAATATAGTAGGCAACCCTGACTTTGTTTATTCCTGTGTGATTTTGGAGAATGACTAGATTCTAACAGGGACTATATGGAAAACGTGTATACAGAGGTATTTGAACACACCCTAGAAATACTTGGTTCAGAGATCAAAACACAGATCGAGCATATATTTTTTGTGTGTCCCTGTGAGCTTGGTCTGTCCAGGATAGCATGCTTTCTGAGCTTACTCCAGGAGGAGTAAATGCCCCATAAACGCTTGCAGTCTAGGACCCTCGGAGCCCCTCTGTGGAGGGGGTGAAAGGTGAGAGGTAGTACTGAGGAGAAATGAACTGACTCTATCTTAGGGGTGAGGTAGGCAGCTCTTAGGAAGGCTTCCTGGAGAAGGTGACACCAAGAGCTAAATTTTGAAAGTGAGAATAAACACACCCTCAAGATGGAGGAAACATTGTATGCAAAAGGTATAGAGGTTTTAAACAACATGGTGTGTTCTGGAAACAGCAGATGATTGGACAGCCCTAGAACTTGAAAACATGAGCATGTACAAAGTCAAAAAAGTGGGTGAGGGCAAAAGTTAAACACTTCACGAAATTCAAGAGGAGGGCATTGAATAAACATCAAAGTTAATATTAGAAATGAGTTAGAAGGAAGTTTAAAATGTAAAACTTCAAGTTGGAAGGAATAACTTATTTTTTAACTTTCTAACCAACAATTTAAAATTAACTAGACTTTTGTTTGTTGTTTGTTTTTAAGTGGGCTCTCCATCCAATGTGGGGCTTGAACTCATGACCCTGAGATCAAGAGGCAGTGCGCTACTGACTGAGCCACCCAGGCACCCCTAAATTAAGTAGATTTTTAACATCTTAAATTTAGACCTACTTTAGATATTAAACTAGGATTTCTCTCCATTTGGGCATGTCTCATACACTTAGAGATGCACGTAACCCATTTGCTATTGCCACTGAATACGGCATTGGGATGAAACTGTCTCCTAATTTTAGATGGTAGAGGAGCTTGCTTCCCTAATTCATGAAACCGGTATCTCAGGCATTGGATGAATTGCAAATATTCACCCACAGCATCTGAGGCATACTTTGCTAGTTTAAGAATGAAGCAATTACCAGGCCTTTAGTACACACAGAGCAGCATACCGAAAAAGCAGTAATGTGGTGGGAAAAGCATGGACTTGTAACTCTTACTTGAACATCATTATGTAATTTATTAACTGTGTAGTCTTGAGCAAGCAAACTTAACCTTTTTTGGATTCTTTCTCCTCATCTGTAAAATAGGGCATATGGCATAGGTTTGCGAGGATTGGCTGACAAATGCAGAACTCTTAGTGGAATCCTGAAATGTAGTAGGTGGTCCGATGGTAGTTATGAGTTATTATCGTTGTCGTATACACATACAAACACATACTGACAAGGACATAGATGTCCGAACTTAGAATTTCATTAATAAATGGTTGAGAAACTTAAAAGGGTCATTTTAATAAGTAAAGATCATCCTATTCATCCCTCACTAAGTACACCTGAGAAAAGTATAGCTAAACAAAATTCCCCAGCCTCCATTCAACCTTACCTAATAATATAAAACAATAATCTAAAACTCTGTTAATTGTCCCATCACTAGTAAGAGAAACCCAGATTTTGGAAAGATGAAAAAATTGATTAGGGTAAGAAGGAGAAGAGTAAGATGTGGAAAAAGTGCAGGGAATTTTATCTTTTTTACACTGTCCTTATAAAAATGACACAGGAGATTACTGTAAAACATTCAAG
>RCUC01134275.1:0-45357 GCA_003697995.1 Taxidea taxus jeffersonii
AAAAGAGATTTAGAAGCTGAGGTTCACAATCAAAAGTTATTTTTTTCTATAAGAATTTTAATAAAAGATTTTAAAAATAATCCTATATATAGCTATTTTATTTATTATTATAGGGTAAAAAGAATAAATACATGTATTTTAGCTAAAAGGACATAAGCCTAAATGTCACTGAGGAGCTCCTGAATAGTATGAAAGACTACACTAAGATTGAGTTTTAAGAAATTATTATATATGTCAGAACCACCAAGATTTAAAATATAGAAGCAAAGTCATCTGAGCAGCCATCCCCTAATACAGGGTAGCTATGTATTCCTATATTTGGAGAACAGTGGCTTTTGTCCCTTTATTTAAGGTGTTAGCACTTTCATAGAGATCAACTTTTCACTAATAGCAGTCTTTGGAATGCAAATCATATTCCATGTAAACATACAGAATGATATCTAGCTTATATAGCTTATAACAATTTTCATTATTTATATATTTTAAAAGTTACGTAATTTGATATCCTGATTTTAAAAAATCTAATACCATAATGTTAAGTATTTTTCTGTATTAATACACACCTACTATAAAATTATTTTTAATAACCAAAATTGCCTTAGTAAATCAATTAATCATTTTCTTACTGAACATTTGTATTGCTCTCAGATTTTTGCTACTGCAAATTACTTAGGTGATTGGCTTTCTTCAAGGCCAAAGAAAACAAAAACGTTTTCTGTAGTTATGTCTGTTTCCTCAATTTAGATCCCAACAGTGGAATTCCTGAGTCAAAGAATATGAATATGTTAAGCTTCTTAATCTATAGTTTCTAAATGCATTACAAAAACAGACCATTAAAAATTTATACTCCAGGGACGCCTGGGTGGCTCAGTTGGTTAAGCGGCTGCCTTCGGCTCAGGTCATGATCCCAGTGTCCTGGGATCGAGTCCCACATCGGGCTCCTTGCTCGGCAGGGAGCCTGCTCCTCCCTCTGCCTCTGCCTGCCTCTCTGTCTGCCTGTGCTCTCTCTCTCTCTAATAAATAAATAAAATCTTAAAAAATTAAAAAAAAAAAAAATTTATACTCCCACAAATGACGTAAGAGAACGTTGTTTCATTGTAATTTACCAATATTGGATTGGATACTTATTTTTCAAAATCTTTATTTTATTAGATTAAAATATTTTTAAAATATTATTTACAATAGCCAAGATATGGAAGCAACCTAGGGGTCCACTAACTAGATAAATGGATAAAGATGTGGTGTGTGTGTGTGTAATGAACTATTATGCAGCCCTAAAAAGAAAGATCTTGTCATTTATGCCAACATGGATGGATCTAGAGGGTTATGCTAAGTGAAATAAGTCAAGTAGAGAAGAACAAAAACTGTATGATTTTACTTATAATTGGAATCTAAAAAACAAAACAAATGAACGTAGAAGCAAACAAAAAACAGACTTAAATATAGAGAACAAATGTGGTTGCCAGAGGGGAAGTGGGTGGGGTGATGGGTGAAACTGATAAAGAGGATTAAGAGTTACAAACTTAGGGCGCCTGGGTGGCTCAGTGGGTTAAAGCCTCTGCCTTCGGCTCAGGTCATGATCCCAGGGTCCTGGGATCCAGCCCAGAGTCGGGCTCTCTGCTCAGCAGGGAGCCTGTTTCCCTTTCTCTCTCTCTCTGCCTGCCTCTCTGCCTACTTGTGATCTCTGTCTGTCAAATAAACAAATAAAAATCTTTAAAAAAAAGTTACAAACTTAGACTTATAAAATAAATAAGTCAGATGAAAAGTACAGCATAGGGAATATAGTCAACAATACTGTAATAATGTTGGTGACAGATGGTGTATATGTTTATAGTGATGAGCTCCGAGTTATATGTAGGATTGTTCAATCAATATGTTGTATACTGAAACTAATATAACATGTTAATTATACTTCACTAAAAAGAAAAGTTGAAGCCCCAAGGAACTGAGGGCAAGTAGTTTATGGCAAAAATCATCAATTTGGATGAATGTAAGGGAATAATTTTTTCCTCTACTAGAAGAGATAAAGACCTTGTGAATTGAGGAAGTGAGAAAAAAGTGGAGAAGAGAGAGATTAGGCACTGGTTAGTGTCCCAGAATAGGAGAGTGTGTGACAGAGTCCTCAAGTTAGTCTGAAGATCTGACAGCAAGAGGACCTATGCTCACTTCCCCTTGGTAACTGAAGGGCCCATGGAGACTTCCCAAGTCCTAGATAGCACAAAGTGTATTGCTTAAAGTGAGTTCTGCTGTAAGGGACAGAAACTCTACAATGAGGGATTTATACATGTAGAAATTCAAACACAGGTTACATATATGTAAATAATATAATTGTTATAATTAACAATTATGAATATTTCAAGTTCCATTTCTCTGAATTTTAGTGGTGTACATTTTTTCAGTTTTTTACTCAGAATATTGCTTTCCTCCAAGTTGCCTGTTTATTGTCATGAGCTTATTTCACTAAATGTTTTCCATTTTTAAGGATTAGTAGAAAGCATTCAATCTTCCGTCCAACTTTAGAAGTTAATTGTAAGTTTGCTATAGAATAGATCCTGAGCCATACACTATTAGTTAAAACTCTTAATTGGGGGTGTCTGGGTGGCCCAGTGGGTTAAGCCTCTGCCTTCGGCTCAGGTCATGATCTCAGGGTCCTGGGATCGAGCCCCACATTGGGCTCTCTGCTCAGCAGGAAGCCTGCTTCCCCCTCTCTGCCTGCCTCTCTGCCTACTTGTGATCTCTGTCTGTCAAATAAATAAATAAAAACAAAAAAAACCCTCTTAATTGTAAGTGACTAAAATCTAGTTTGAACCAGCGTGGGCAAAGAGTGTTTAATGGATCACAGTTTTCAAGGAAAAAAAAGTAAACCTTGGAAGGGTCTATGAAGCTAGGCCTCAGGAATAACCTGAACAAAGGACATGACCACCCCTAAGATATTCTTGTCTTTCATTTCTGCTTTTCTTTGCATACTGGCTTTATTCTCTACCACTGCAGATTTACTTTTCTCCTTTGAGAAGGAAAAGCAGTTGCCCACAATGCCTAAGTTTTACTTCTTATATTTACTGCCACCTGAGAGGGACTGCCTATTGTTTTCTCTCGTGCAAGGGGAAAAACACATTCCTAGAAAAGAGCTCTGACTGTCCCATTCTGGGGGAGCAGTTTCATCTATCTAGACAGTGTAGTTGGGCCCTAGAACACGGAAACCTCTGTGGCAATCATATGAATAGTTGGAGCTTTCAGAGTGGAGTGGAAAAAAATAATTCCTTGCATAAAGTATCGATGATTCCATAGAAAAGGAATCATATTGGGTGGATAAAACAGTAGCTCACCATTTCATGAAAAAGAGAATATCCAGGGATTTTATATGCATTTCATCCTTTAGAGTTAATCAAAAGAATATTTATCAATGCCTGCTGTTACCAAAACTGGGATAGAACAATTAGGGAATTATAAGTTTGTGCAACAAAGAATAAATAACGTAATTATTTAGAGTACCTTGAAATGATGGTAGCGATATTTAAATGTGTTTTACATGAACAGTGTGATTTTATTAAGAGCATTTTAAAATGATGGATTTCAGTTTTTGTCCAAATTGTCTTCTATGCCCCTTGCCTTCAAGGAAAATATAGTAAAATATTTCTCCTCCATTTTGTGAAAATTTATATCAACCCTACAATACAGAATTATGTGTTTGTTTATTAAGTCAGGGTTAAGATTTTTACCTTCTACTTATGTACTAGTAAAGCTTAAGAGTATCATACTTAGTCAAAGGAAGATCTATTTAATAGACTATATATTAAAGAGGCCAGGGGAATTATTAATTACTGATTCCATTTCATTGCTGGTAGCCTGTTCAAATTTTCTGTTTCTTTCTGCTTTGGTTTTAGGAGGTTAGGTATTTATCCATTTAAAAAAATAAAAAATAAGTAAAGAGACCAAAGAAGAAATCAAAGACTAAATAAAGCTCAAATGAGGTTAATTATTTTTACTTTTTTCAAATGAGATTAATTAAATGAAGTCAATTTAAAAAGCAGCGTTGATTCAGTCCAATGCAAGGTACCATTCTCTCACATCATTGGAAGAGGGTGGAGAGAGACAGGGATGGGGAAGAGAAGAGGGGAGGGAATGAATATGAATTTGTGATTTCAAAGTCAAGACAACAGCTTATTATAGTTAGACTTTTGAGACCTCTCCCTTTTAGCAGAGGTAAATATTCCTGATCCTTACCTCAATAGGGAAATCACCTTTTAGAAGGAGCCAAACTATTAAGGAGTACATTTGTTATCAATATACTGAAAATACATTGATAATGTATACAATAATGACTGGGATAAAATTACCTCAAAAAAGGATATGTTTTAGTAACTAAGCCAGAACTCTTCTAAGAAGATGTAAATAGGTATCATAGTAATTCTATAAAGGAAAGCAATAGGATATCACTCAAAAGGAAATTATGTGTTTGTATTCACAAATAATTTTGTTTTATTTATTTTTAAAAAGATTTTATTTATTAGAGAGCACAAGTGAGCTCAAAAATGGTGGAGGAGGAGAGGGAGAGGGAAAGAATCTCCAGTGGACTCTGTGCTGAGCACGTAGCCCAGTTCGGGGCTCAGTCCCACAACCCTGAGATCATGGCCTGAACCAGGATCAAGAATCAGACGCTAAGCCAACTGAGCCACCCAGATGCCCCATTAATAATTTTGTTTTAAATATTGCTACTATCCTATGCACTTGGATGTTAGTGACATTTTGGTGCTGGGCTTTCTCCAAGTGACATTTTTGAAGTTGCCGTACTCCTGATAAAGAAGTTTGGTTTCTGTCTTCAGAGTTTCAATAAGTGCTTAGTGACTTTTCTGTGTACAAGAATTCTTTCTGGTTTAATTGAATCCTAAATGATTATCTACCCATATACTTGGGCTCCCCATCCCATATTCCCTACTTTCTTGAAAGGGAATTTAATTTTCTGGATGCATTTAGGCAGTGGTTAATTCCAGAGGAGCAGTTACAGAAGCCACTTTTTGTAATTGGCAGTTAGTTGCATGTCCATTTCTGAGATCCATTTCCCAAAAACTCTTGAAGTACTATCTTTTGATTGATTTCTTTGTTGTCCTAATTTTCCCTTTGATAACTGGATGCCTTGCCTGTCAGATCTTGGTGGGATATAATCCTGAAAATCCCTCACCTCGTTTCTTTAGACCCTGAGCTTCCACCTGTCATCTTAGATTGCTGCAAAACCAGTTTGAGGGAATGACTAAAAATAAAGGAATCCTTAGATCCAGGAGCTTGACATAAAAGAATATAGGTTACAGGTGGTAAAATCCTCAATGATGTGATTAGCTTTCTTGTTGTGTTTTCTAAAGTGTTTGATTACAGAGTGGAGGGAAGTTAAAAGGGTGTTTTTAAAGTATTTTCCTTTAGAATATTTTCATTATGAGTGATTTTAATAGATGATCTAAGTGGAAATAGAGACTATAATACCTTTCCCAAGTTTGTTTTACAACTCCATGATTCTCACAAAACTCATTTTAGTCAAGTTAGCTAAGGGAAAAGCTGGGAAATAGATAAGGGTAATAAATGTGGTGTTCTCATGGGCGCATTGGCAAGAGGTTTATAATACAAGTCTCTAAGTTCCAGTACAGGGCTCTCTACACTAGAACATGCTGTTAGTCCCTATTGTTTGGAACATCCTCTCACTAGACAACGGCATGTCCTCACATCAACATAGTATTCAACTTTAATGCAGAATTATGGCTGTTAGAGAAAAATGTGTGTTTGACAGTATATACTTTATTACAGTATTATGTGAATTGTTTATTTCATAAAGTTGATATATGCAGTAAAAGCAAACATTAGTGCCTTTCCAGCCATGACATTTTAAACCATATCAGTTTAATTTTGAAAGAAGTGAGGCGGGCGTCTGGGTGGCTCAGTGGGTTAAAGCCTCTGCCTTCAGCTCAGGTCACAATCCCAGAGCCCGCATCGGGCTCTCTGCTCCGTGGGGAGCCTGCTTCCTCCTCTCTCTCTGCCTGCTTGTGATCTCTGTCTATCAAATAAATAAATAAAATCTTAAAAAAAAAATCATTTAAAAAAAGAAAGAAGTGAGGCTAATTTACATAGCCAGAACAGAGTGAAGTAATGTGGCCTAACTTCTTAGGGAGTATTGTTAGAGGGCCTGAGATGCTATTTATATGTAACATTCATTTGGGGAACATATTAAAAGAAGTAAACTTGGAAAGTGTTTTAATGTGTATTTTTTTTTAATTCTAGAAAGGGAAATATTTTGTAAAAATGCAAGCTCAGGGGTGCCTGGGTGGCTCAGTCTTTGGGCAGCTGCCTTCGGCTAAGGTCTTGATCCCAGGATCCTGGGGTCAAGTCTTGCATCGGGCTCCCTGCTCAGCAGGAAGCCTGCTCCCCCCCTCCAACTCCCACTGCTCGTGTTCCTGCTCTTGTTGTCTTTCAAATAAATAAATAAAAACTTTAAAAAAATGCAAGCTTAGAATTCTTTTCTGGGTAAATCTAAATAATTGGAGTGGGCTTTAATTAAGGAATGTTTTAATACAAATGTCATTTAATCCAGCAGTATATTAACTTAAATTTTCCTCTAATATTTCTGGATTTTTCTATGTTTATTAATGTTGATAGGTTTATGTACACATAATAAGCTATCTAGATGTTTATTTAAATTCTATTTTATCTTTCTAAATTTTTATTGAAGTACAATATAGAGACAAATGCATAAATACGCATGTATAGCTAAATTAAATTTCACAAAGTGAATTTCCTACGTAATTAGTACCCAGATCATGAAACAGAAGCTTTCTTTACCTCTTTTACTGTCACCCACCCAAAGGAATTTAGTATCTTGATTTATAACACCATAGATTAATTTTCCTTTCTTTAAACCTTATGTAAATGGAATTATATAGTACACAATCTTTTGTCTGCTTTCCTTCACTCACATTATGTTTGTGAGATACAACTATGTTGTACTGGGTAGCTGCTGTTCATTCCTGTTGCTGTTCAGTTTTCTATGGTATGAATATACCACAGTCGAATCATCTGGTGTGATGGGTATGTGGGCTGTTTTTGATTCAGCGCTATTATAATCACTGGTGCCGTGAGCATTCATGTGCATGTCTTTGGTGAATGGATGAGCACATTTCTGTTGGGTATGTTCTAGGTGTGGAAATTCTGGATTATGGCCTTATACATATGGCCAGGTTTATAGATCCAACTATGTATTCAAAGTAGTTGTATTAATTTACATTCCCACTAAAGGTGTTTGAAAACTTTTATTGATCTCCAAATCACAAGTTTTCTTTTTCCTCCATAATTAGTCTTGGTATTTTTTCCATGCCAGGACACTACTTTATTCTTTTTTCTTTTTTTTATATAGTATTACATATATATTACATATAGGTTAGTTAGTATTCCTCTAGTATTGACCATGAAATTTGTTTCCTTTTATTTTGCTATTAAAAATATTATATAACCTCCAAAATTTAAAATACACCCACCTTTTTGCACAATTTATACTACAGGTATGTTTGACATGTACAAATTATCCATTGCATATGTATGTATACATTGCATATGTATGTATGTGTTTTTTTTACTTTTTATTTTGAAATAATTTTGATTTGTGGAAGATTGCAAAAATAGTACAAAGAGTTTCCATATGCCCAGCTTCCCCTAATGTTAATACCTTACTTAACTATGGTACAACTATAAAACTAGGAAATTAAAATTGATACAATACTATTAAATAACCTACTGGCTTTATTTGACTGTATCTGTTTTGCCACTACCATCTTTTTCTCCAGTCCGGGATTCAATCTGGAATCACACATTGCATTTAGAGCTCATACTGTTTTAGTCTTCTTTGGTCTCTAACAGTTCCTTAATCTTTGCCTTTCATGACCCAAGACTTTTCAAGAGTGCTTCAGTTATTTTGCAGAATGTCCCTTAATTTGAGTTTGTCTGATATTTACTCATAATTATATTGACATTATTCATTTTTGGCAAGAATACCACAGAAGCAATGTGTATATCATATAGAATGTATATGCTGTCAGTCTGTCTTCTTACAGGTGATGTTAACCTTGATCACTTGGTTAAGGTGATGTTTGCTAGGTTCCTCCACTGTAGAATTATTATTTTTCCCTTTGTAATTAACAGATATCTTGGAGTAAATATTTCCCTTATTCCTTCTATATTTATTAATTAGAATTTCTTTGGGAGGGAAGGGCTTTTCCTTCTCTTCCATTTATTTATCTGTTCAGTTACTTACTAGTATCAGTATGATCATTTACTTTATTTTGTAGGTTATACTCAAATACAATAGTTATTTATTTTGTTTCTAAACTCTTCTAGTTTTAACTATTAGGAGCTCTCGGTGGTACCTGTATCCTATCTTTCTTGAGCTCTTCCTTACTTTCTGGCACCACAAAATGTTCTAGGCTCCCCTTAGATTTTCTGTCCCCCAACCAATTCTGGAATCAACCAATTCTTTAAGATGCCTTGGTTTCTTTTATTGGAAAATGGTATTTAGAAAACAAGATGTGAAAATTGGGTGTGCTTATTTCTACTGGTGTACCTTGCTTCTGAGCATTGATTGTTTTTTGTGATTTATACATTTCTCTTGGATCATGACATTCAGAATACCCATTCATTTCTTAAAAACAAATGCATTTAAGACTATAAATGTTTCTCTGCGTACTTTGGTATATTATGTTTCCATTATTTATTTCTAAATAGTTTTTATTATTATTTCCTCTGGCCCAATTTTTATTAGATGTATCTTTTAAGTTTCAATGTATATAGATTTTCAATTGGCTTTTTGCTGTAAATGTTTCATATAATTTTACTGTAAGCAATGAGTGTGCATATGTGATTTTTTTCTTTTTAAGAACATATTAAAATTTTAATTGTGACTGGTTACATGGTCACTTTTTGTGATTCTCCCATGTGTTTGAAAGAATGATTATTCAATATAACCCCCAATTAAATCAATACATCATTTGTTAATTATGTTATTCAAATCCTCAATATCTTTACTATTTTTCACATCATTGTAACCATTCCATTTCTGTGAGAAATGTGTTAATACCTTCTGTTATGATTAATAATTTGTTCTCACTGAATTTTTAACAGATATTTCTTTATGTATTAGAGCCATGTTTTGGGTGTATTTTTCTTGGTAGATTAGGATTTTTATAAAAGCTAAAGGGTTCTATTTACTGTGTTGCTAGTTATTAATATTAATGTATATCTTTTATCATTTTTAAAGTATCTGTCTATACATTTTAATGTATATATTTTATCATTTTTAAAGTATCTGTCTGGTATATATTTTTCTAACCTTTGTTTTCTACATTTGTTAATTATTATTTTTTTTTTTAGATGTGACTCCTGAAAACAACATGTGGCTGATTTTTTTCTCTTAGTATGCCAAAGGAAATACTTGTTAGAGTACAAAGTGAGGCTGAAAAATAGGAAAGTTTATTAAAAATACTTTAAAAGTGCATTTAGGCTTGCAGAACCTCTCTCCCACTCTTCCTCCCCAAAGGCTTTTAATTACCTTGTCCTGACTTTCGCAGATGGCATAGATACTATCAAAATAGCTAATTCTTCACATGATCTCCTGCAGTTGAAGCCCATCATTTAATAATTCCAATGCACACCACAGAAACTTAAGGCATTTAAGTGCCTTATTTGTTAGGTTTTTAAAGAGAAAATAATATAATAAAAATCCATTAATACAGATTAAAAAATTACCATGATTTTTGTCATTTGTGTTTCATCTGTCCCTTTTTTCTGTTGCTAAAGTAATTTAAGGAAAACCCAAGATGGCATGCTGTTTTCATCTCTATTTACTTCAGTGTGATGTGCCATTTTCTTATATAACAACAGTATCATTATCCCCAAATTAGCAATAGTTCTGCTGTATTTTCTAATTCTCAGTTTATAATCAAATTTCCTTAACATTTAAAAAAAATTAGTTTATTTGTTTGAATCTAGTTCTATACAAGGTCTGCATGTCACTTTTGTTGCTTCTGTCCCTCTCTCTCTTTTTTTAAAAAAAGATTTTATTTATTTATTTGATAGAGCCATAGCAAGAGAGGGAACACAAGCAAGGGGAATGGGAGAGGGAGAAGCAGGCTTCCTGCTGAGCAGGGAGCCTAATGCAGGGCTCAGTCCCAGGACCCTGGGATCATGACCTGAGCCAAAGGCAGATGCTTAAGGACTGAGTTACCTAGGCACCCCTGTTGCTTCTCTTTTATCTAGAAAAGCCACTTTCCCCCTTTTTCTCCCTTCGTTATTATTAACTTGTAGAAACTGGACCAATTGTCTTCAGACAGTAAGGGAGGCTTCAAATGTGAAAGACAAAAAACAAAGCAAGGAAAAAATTAAAAAACCCAGAGAAAACAGAAGTAATGCAGTAAGCTGAAGAAATTTTAAAACACAGTGTAATTGATATCAAAATTATCATCAAAGAGTAAGAGAAGAAATTGTATCCATGAAATAAGAACAAGGGGTAATAAAAAAAGGGACCTTTTGGAGAATAAGAAAGAATCCCTGATAATTAGACTATGATAGCAGAAATTTAAAAATTTTATAGGCAGAATGGAAGATCATGGAACTAAAACAAAATGTCCAAAATAGTAAGATTGCAAGAATATTTAAGAAAACTAGATCTCTCCAGATGGTTCCACATCCAAATAGAGAGATGTTCCAGAAAGAAAACAAAATGAAGGGGGAAGGAATCATTCTCCCTAGGGTAAAGTTCCTGGAACTAAACATCAGTTTCCAAAACAAATACTCACAAAGTGTCCAGCACAGAGAAGGACAAACTACTGACATGATAATATATTGTGATGAAATTTAAGAATACTAAGTGAAAAGAGAAAAATTTTAAAGCTTCAGAATCAGGGCAGGGGCAGAGTAGGGAGAACCTACCATGTATCATACAAAGAAGTAGGAATTAGAATGGCATCAGACTTTGGAAAACAGCACCAGAAGTAAGGAAACAGAGAATAGTGCCCTAATTTTTGCATGAAGAATATTTTTCGCATCTATGATTCTATATTCAGCTAAACTGTCCAGTCTGATATATAGTAAAGACATTTTCAGATATTCACATTCTCAAATTTACCTCTCATGCACAAAATGCTTCTGGAAGATTTATTCCACCAAAAGGAGTACACCATAAAGGAGGAAGACTTTTAGAGCCAGGATACAGAAGATTTGACATGAAAGAGAGCTGAGGACAGTTCCTGAAATGACAAAAAAGGGAAGTCTCAGGATGACAGTTGTTGCAGTCAATTGAGAGAATACCCAGACTGGAGAAGGAGAATAGAGAGCTCAGGGAAGGATGTTTCCCAGAAAAGAAATGATATGGAAGAGTTTCCTGCTAGGTCTGAAGGTGTTGAGAAAGAATTACACCTCTGTCAGATTTGGAAGATGTATCAGTAATAGGTACACAGAAAACTAAGAAGAAAAGGAAATGGTTTTTTATTCTAGGGACAATAAAAAGTTGTAGAAGAAAAGAAATGTGACCATATCATAACATGGGGCTCATGAAGAATAATGTACATACTAAATTAAAAAGTTGACTTAACTAAACTGGGAGGTTGAGACGAGGAAGGCTATGTGTTTGTATGTGTATATAAGAGCATTGGTATGTGTAGAAGGATCAGTTCTTACTACGATTGTGATAGAAACTGCTGGCTACCTACCCTAACATCATTGTTCCTTCTTCCTTAGTAAGAGAACTGTGGATATATCTGCTCTACTTGAAATAGGTATGGTCAGGTGTCTAATATCTAAGTTCAGCAGAAGTAATTGGTGATACTCCCAAAAAGTCTCCTTAAAACAGAGTGAGCTATTATTCTCATCTTGCTGCTGGTCTGGAATGGGAAAGGAGTTGTTGGGGTTTCTGCCAGTGGTTTCTGCCATGGTCAATGAAAATAACACATACTAAAGATGGTAGACCAGAGAGTTGGAAGGATCCTGGGGCTCCGATGACTCTGTAAACCTATTAACAGCATTGGATTGGCTAATGATATATTTGTTTTATGCAATACAATGTACTCTTGTATATTTAAGGTATTATATTTATTTCTCAGTTATTATGTAGCAGTATCAGATCCTAGCTGATTTGCAATTTACTAGGTAATACTGAAATATTTAAGGAATAAGAATATAAGCATGTTATTTAGTAATAAAGAAGGAAATACTGGAGAAATCGGGAAAAAGTTGAAAGTTGTTTTGGGCAATGGGAATTGAGGTCAAGGCAAATGATTACTGTTTTTTCTTTAGCTTTTTAAGTAATATTTGACATTTGAAATTGTATACATATATTACTTTTAATAAAAATAAAGTCAATATTTGTTTAGTTATATTTGAATTAGTAATTGAAGTGAAAATACATGTTCATTGAAAAATTTGAACAATACAGAAGATACAGAGTAAAAATTATGCCTTCCTTCAGTGTTCTTTGCCTTTCCTCTGCCCATCAGTTCCACTCTCCTCCCCAGAGTTAATGGTGTTTGATATGTGTCTCTCCATACTTTTTCTGTGCATTCATTTAGCATATATAAATATGTGTATAGCTTTTTAACATTTATTTTTATTAAAAGTATATTTAAATTTAATAAAATTTCCAGGAAGGAATATTTACGCTTGTAATGGGTGTTGTTTATTTATATTTTTAGAATTCAGAATGTGAGCATGCAGTTAAAAAGTCAACAAAATGAATTTCAGAGAGTACAGAAAGAATTGAATCATTTGCAACATGAATTAAAAATTAAGCAGAGACAATCACAAGTATTCAGGTAAGATTATCTTTAAAGAATCGAAAATTATAAGGATTGAAAAGGTACATTTAATATTAACTTGATAAACATTCAAACAGATTTTAGTAATATAGTTTCTGTATTCCGCATGGTTGAAAAAAAAGAAACAAATTCACTTGGGGTTTTTTTGGCCATTATCTCAACTGAAGAGTTTTAGCAGGCGAATACCTTGCTTTTATTGTGCAGTAATATTTAGAATGAAAGCACAATAACTAATTCATTTTTCTCTTTCTCTTGACCAGTATTTCTTGGTGTATTCAATTCCCTGCCTGATAGTCTAAGTGATACAAAAAGTAATAGAAGAATAGGATAACTTTAGAAAAAAATCATTCATTTATTTGAGAGAGGAAGTGTGTGCATGCTTGTGTGAGTGGGGGAGGAGCAGAGGGAGAGAATCTTCAAGCGGACTCCTTGCTGAGTGTGGAGCCCAGCTAGGGGCTCACTCATCTCAGGACCTAGAGATCATGACCTGAACCGAAACCAAATGTTGGATGCTTAACCAATTGAGCCACCCAGGCACTCCTAGAATAGGGTAACTTTCCAATCTACTAGTTGTTGCTGGAAACATCGTTCCATTAAGAAAATTACCTGGGCTAATAATTTTTTAATATACTATCTGGTGATCATCTGCCTCAACTATCTTTGATAAATGCCTTGCACATAATGATGCTCAATTAATACTTTTTGAAACAATGAGTCTACTCATAAAACAGATGATCGTTTTTGTCATCATAATCTTTTCTGCCCTGTCCTAGAAATCTGGTATTGAGCCAGCGGGTGATTCCAGTTCTTCACTTTAGTTAGGCCCACCAGTGTTCAAACTTGGCTCTTCCAGTATCTCTGGCTCAGGTCTGCTAAGGAAGTCCCATTTATTTTTTCCATTAATGCCATTGTGGATGGTAAGTTTGACTAAATTTTAAAGGTTAGACCAGGACTAGATTAAATAATTAATGCTGCTTCAAAATATTAAGATTTTACATGTGATTTTGTAGCATTTTAAACTCTTGAAAAAACAGGCATATTTGTTAACGTTTATTGTGTTTTAATTTTACCATTTTGAGTTACTTTTAACTGGTTATTTTCTTTAAAAATTTTCAATAGATATGTGACTTTTGTTTATTTTTAGCTAAAAGATTACAAATTGGGAGTCTGGGGTCTGACATGTAGAAACAATAGCATTTACTAAAAAACAATTTTGGAAGTAACCATTTAACTAAACACTTAGTACAAATAAAAGTTTATGATATACAAATAGAAATGATTACTGGTTTTATTCCTTACTAGTAGGTACATTGTATAGAAGCAGGCAGTCTGGTGCTTTTATTGTGCAGTATTTTATTGTGTGTATAAATAAAAATTTATAAGGCCAGTGATTTTGTTGCATTACTAAAAGCTACTTTTAAAGTTGTATATCTTTAAAATATCTACTAGAATACAGAAGAAAAGGAGTTTATCATCTCTCTAAACATGGCAAACAAAAGAAGCATGAACCTTAGGTACTCAGATATAATCATTTTATTTGTGGAGCCCAAAAGGAACTTTCTCTCTCTCTTTTTAAAGATTGTATTTATTTATTTATTTGTCAGAGAGAGAGATAACGAGAGAGATCACAAGCAGGGGGGTGGCAGGGTGGGGGAGAAGCAGTACTCCCTGCTGAGCCTGGGAGCCAGATGTGGGACTGTATCCCAGTGACTTGAATCAAGGGCAGACGCTTAACCAACTGAGCCACCCGGGCTTCCCAAAAGGAACTTTCAATAGATAATTGAACTATATCCTTGAGTTGCATTGCTCTTTTACAATTATTCTGTCATTTACTTGATTGCAATTGGGTTTAATCACCTAGCCTCCAGAAAAATGTTCTTCATGCTCTGTTTTTCCTGACATCATTTCCAACCTTCTTCTTGCAAGGAGGTGATCAGGAGTAGGTGTGGTCTGCCTCAACTGGCTCAGCACATCTGCTATTCAGAATAGAGTGCCTTTGAGAGTGGAAATTAAGTTTAGAAGGTCTGTAAATGAACATTAAAAAGTAGTATGGAATATAAATATGCTTTACTTTACATAAATCTGTATATAAATCCAGTGCTCCAAATCAATCCATATTTGAAATATTTTAGGAAGTGTTTACTTTTAGAGAATTCCTATTGTGAATCTTTCATATATTGTTTGAAATATAAAGTACTTACTTTTTTTTTTTTTTTAAGAGTCAGGGATAGGGGTAGAGTAAAGAGAGAATCTTAAGCAGGCTCCATACCCAGCATGGAGCCCAGTGCAGGGCTTGATCTCACAACCCTGAGATCATGACCTGAGTCAAAAGCAAGGGTTGGATACTTAAGTGACTGAGCCACCCAAGTGCCCCCTTACTTTTTAAATTTGACCATCTAGACTCTGTCATCTGGCTTTATTTTGTTTGGTAGCCTCAATCTCATAGTTTATCATATCACATCTTATTTTAAACAGTTCCGTTGATATACAATTACTATAAAATTCATTCATGTTAAGAGCACAATGTAATGATTTTTACATTGTAAGACCTACTAAGTTGTGCAGACTTTACCACATCCAATATTGGAACATTTGAGTCATTCCCAAGATTCTCATGCCATTTGCACTCAATCTCTGTTCTTACCACCCATCCTAACAATCACCAATCTTTTTCCTGTTTCTATAGATCTGCATTTTTCTGGACATTTTTGGATATATGGAATCAGACAACGTGGTCTGATTCTACTTTTGGTTTATTTATTCTTTTTTTTTTTTTTTTAGATTCCACATGCAAGTGAAATCATATGGTATTTGACTTTCTTAGTCTGATGTACTTCACTTGGCATAATACCCACTAGGTCCATCTATGTTGTTGCAAATGGCATGATCTCATCCTTTTATATGCCTGAATAATATTCCATTGTTTAGGGGTACTGTATCTTCCTTATTCATTCATCTGTCAATAGACATTTAGGTAGCTTCCGTATCTTGATTATTGTAAATAATGCTGCAGTAAACATAAGGGTACATATATCTTTTGAATTAGCATATGTCAATGCTCATTTATAATTTTCTTTTTCTTTAGGTAAATACACAGTAGTGGAAATATTGGATCATAAGATGTTTCTATTTTTAGTTTTTTGAGGAACTTCCATACTGTTCTCTACAGTGGCTGTATCAGTTTACATTCCTACCAATAGTGGATGTGGGTTCCTTTTTTTCCACATCTTGCCAGTACTTGTTATTTCATGTCTTTTTGATACTAGCCATTCTGACAGATGGTATCTCATTGTGGTTTGTATTTGCATTTCCCTGATAACTAGTAATGCTGAGTATTTCTTTATGTGTTTGTTGGCCATGAAGGTCCTAAAATAATGTCTGTTCAGGTCCGCTGTCCATTTTTAATGTTTGGTTTTTTGTCTTTGTTTTTGTTTTTTGGTGTTGAATTTTATAAGTTCTTTATATATCTTGGGTATTAATCCCTTATCAGCTATAGCATTTGAAAATATCTTCTTTCATTCAGTAGGTTGTCATTTTCTTTTATTGATGGTTTCTTTCACTGTGCAGAGCTTTTTATTTTGATGTAGTCCCAACAGTCCATTTTTGCTTTTGTTTCCCTTGCCTTAGGAGACCTATCTAGAAAAATGTTGCTGTGGCCTATGTCAGACACATTACTGCCTGTGCTCTCCTCAAGAATTTTTGTGGTTTCAGGTTTCATATTAGGTCTTTAATCCATCTTTAGCTTGTTTTTTGTGTGGTGTTAGAAAGTGATCCAGTTTCATTCTTCTGCATGTAACTGCCCAGTTTTCCCTGGATGTCTCCCCTGACCCTGTTGCATATTCTTGTCTTCTCTGTCATGGATTAATTAGCCAAATAATTGTGGGTTAATTTCTGGGCTTTCTGTTCTGTTGCAGTTATCTGTGTATCTATCTTTGTGTCAATACCATACTGTTTTAATTATTGCAGCTTTGTGTTTGTGGTGTCTCCAGCTTTGTTTTTCTCCCTTAATATTGATTTGGCTATTTGGGGTCTTTTTATGGCTCTATGCAAATTCCACATTTTTCTCTTTAAATGGAAAGCTAGAAATGGTTAAGCTTAGTGAGGAAGGCATGTCAAAAAACATGTTATGCCCAACAATAGCCAAGTTATGGAAAGAGTCCAAATGTCTGTCCACTGATGAATGAATAAAGAAAGGGTGTATGTGTGTGTGTGTGTGTGTGCGCGCGTGCACGCGTGTGTGGTAGAATATTACTCAGCCATCAAAAAGAATGAAATCTTGCCATTTGCATGATGTGGATGGAGCTAGAGTGTATTATTCTAAGTGAAATAAGTCACACTGACTTATTTTAAGAGTGTATTATTCTAAGTGAAATAAGTCAGTCATAGAAAGACAAATACCATATGGTTTCACTCATATGTAGAATTTAAGAAACAAAACAGATAAACATAGGGGAAAGGGAAAACAAAAGGTGGTGGGGCGGGGGGAGGCAGAAGCAAACCATAAGAGACTCTTAACTGTAGAGAACAAACTGAGGATTGTTGGAGGGAGGTTGGTAGGGGAGGGGCTAGATGGCTGATGGGTATTAGGGAAGACACTAGTGATGAGCACTGGGTGTTATATGGAAGTGATGAATCACTAAATTCTACAACTGAAACCAATTTTACCATATATGTTAACTAACTAGAATTTAAATAAAAACTTGAAATCAGGAACCAAACTTGAAATCAGGAAACAACCAAACAGCCAAGATATGCCAAAAGCTAGGCCTCTTGTGCCAAACAGTTATCCAAGTTGTGGATGAAAAAAAAAAAAAAGAGCTATTGAAGGAAATTAAAAGTGTTGCTCCAGTGAACACATGAGTGATAAGGAAGCAAAACAGCCTTAATATTGATATGGAGAAAGTTATAGTGGTCTGGATAGAATATCAAATCAGTCCCAACAGTTCCTTAAGCCAAAGCCCCATCCAGAGCCAAGCCCCAAACTCTTCAGTTCTATCTATGAAGGCTGAGGAAGGCATGAAGTTGTTGAAGAAAAGTTTGAAGCTAGCAGACGTTGGTTCATGACGTTTAAGAAAAGAAGCTATCTATAACATAAAAGAGCAAGATGAAGCCGCAAGTGCTGATGTCGAAGCTTTACTCTAAATTTGCAGATTTAGCTAAGAAAAGTAATGAAGGTGGCTGCACTAAACAACAGATTTTCAATATAGAAAAAACAGCCTTCTATTGGGAAAAGATGTCACCTAGGACTTTTTTAGCTAGAGAGAAGTCAAGGCCTGTTTTTAAAGCTTCAAATTAAAAAAAAAAAAAAAAGGCTGACTCTTGTAAGGGGCTAATGCAGCTGGTGATTTTAAGTTGAAGCCAATGCTCATTTATTTTTTTGAAAATTCAAGAGCCGTTAAGAAGTACGCTTAATCTACTCTGCTTGTACTCTAGAAATGGAACAACAAAGCCTGGATGAAAGCAAATATGTATATAATATGGTTTACTAAATATTTTAAGCCTATTGTTGCTACTTACTGCTCAGAAAAAAATATTCCTTTCAAAATATGAATGCTCATTGACAATGCACCTGGTCATCTAAGAGTGCTAATGGACGTGAACAATTAGATTAATGTTTTCATGCCATCCATTCTGCAGCCCATGGATCAAGGAGTACTTTTGACTTTTAAGTCTTATTACTTAAGAAATACATTTTGTAAGGCTCCGGCTGCCATAGATTGTGATTTGCTTTGATGGGTTTGGGGAAAAATAAACTGAAAATTTTCAGGGGAAAGATTAAGATGCCGTTAAGAACATTTGCGATTCACGGGAAGAGGTCAAAATATAAACATGAACAGGAGTTTACAAGAAGTTGATTCCAAACTTCGTGGATGACTTTGAAGAGTTCAGGACTTCAGGAAGAAGAAACTGGTGTGCTGGAAAAAGCAAGAGAACTAGAGTTAGAAGGGGAACCTAAATATAAGACTGAATCGCTATAATCTCATGATAAAACTTTAGTAGATGAGTTGCTTCATATGGATGAGCAAAGAAACTGGCTTCTTGGGATGGAATCTACTCTTGGTGAAGATGCTTGGAAGATTGTTGAAATGACAAAAAAGATTTAGAATATTATATAAAATTAGTTGCTAAAATGATGGGCATGGTTTGAGGGGATTGACTCAAATTTGGAAGAAGTTCTACTGTGGGTAAAATGCTGTCAAACAGCATTGCATGCTACAGAGAAGTCATTTGTGAAAAGAAGGGTCAATTGGCATGGCAGACTTCATTGCTGTCTTATCTTATGTCCTCTTTAGCATATTAAAGTCCTTTTGGAAACCCCTTTTTCCTTACCTCCCCCAACTCCCAAATGTATAATCAGTCATCCTCAAAACCCCAGGACAGGAGCTCTTTTTGCCCACAGGTCCTGTCCCCATGCTTTAATAAATCACCCTTTTCAAAATAGAAAACAAAAATCACCTTTTTGCACCATTAAAAAAAAAAAAAAAGATACTGTTGACAGTCATCCCAAACCTTCAGCAGCCATCACCCTGATCTGTTAGCAGGCCATCAACATGGAGGCAACACCCTCCACCCACAAAAAGATTGTGACTCACTGAAAATGCATATGATAGCATTTTTTAGCAGTAAAGTACTTTTAATTAAGATATATACATTGTGTTTAAAGACATGATACTTTTGCACACTTAATAGACTATAGTCTATTTTTAAACTAGCATACATAATCTTTAACATAATTTTTAAAAGATTTTATGCATTTATTTGACAGAGAGAGGCACAGTGAGACAGGGAACACAAGCAGGGGGTGTGGGAGAGGGAGAAGCAGGCTTCCCGCTGAGCAAGGATCCTGATGTGGGGCTCAATCCCAAGACCCTGGGATTAAGACCTGACCTGAAGACAGATGCTTAACGACTGAGCAACCCAGGTGCCCCTTTTAACTAATTTTTAAAAAGACTTTATTTGAGAGAGAGATGGTGAGATAAAGCACAAACAGGGAAGAGAGTGAGAAGCAGGTTTCCTGCAAGCAGGGAGCCCAATGTGGGGCTCGATACCAGGATCCTGGAATCATGACCTGAGCCGAAGGCAGACGCTTAACAACTGAACCACCCAGGCGCCCCTAAACGTAACTTTTATATGCACTGGAAAACCAAACAATTCATTTGATTCACTTTATTGTGAAGTTTGCTTTATTGTGGTGGTCTGGAACCAAACCTGCAATGTCTCCAAGTTATGCCTGTATAAGTCTTGCACTCCTTTTATAAATTATTTCTAAGTATTTTATTATTGTTGATGTTATTATGAGTGGGAATGTTTTCTTAATTTTATTTTTGTGATTGACTAGCATTAGTATATAGCCATAACACTGATTTTTGCATATGGATCATATATCCTCTACCCTGTGAAATTGATGAACCTATTTGTTCATCAACCTCTTTGGGGTATATATATATATATATACATATATATACACACATATATATATATATGTATATGTATGTATGTATATGTGTGTGTGTGTCTATTCTTTCAGATTTTCTATGTAGAGGATGTTTCTGTCTAGAGGAGTTTCCAATATTCCAACTCCTTTTATTCCTGCTCATTTAGTTGTCATTACCCTTACAACTTTCAGTCTTCATTCTTACAAATTGTGAAACCACCAGGCCTTCAGTTCCTCCAATACTATTCTAACTCCTCACTCTTCTGTTTAGACTACTTATCTCTCAGCAGCTATGTATCTTCCTTCATATTTCACAAAGGAAATTAATTTTATAAAGACATTACTGTGAATGAAATACTCAAATTTCAGACCTCTTCACTTAAGAGCCCCTTCCTTCTAAGGTTCTCAAAGGGCCCCTAGCAATAGTAAGATGGCCTAATTGTAATTGGTTAAAGTTCTTTCTTTTTCCAGTCTGATTTCCCCTTTCTTAAACTTCTAATGTTGGTGTGCCAGTGGAATAGTCACAAGCATTTTGTGAATCTCTGAGTAAGGGAAAATTGAGTTAGGAATACACTATTAAAGTTGCCATTTGGAAAGACATTTTAGAATGCTTTGATAATACAAGCAAGATATCACAGACTAAAAATTTGGGTGTGTGTGAATTTTTAAAAAATTAATGGAATAAAAACACTAAAGATTAATTTAAGCATAGAAATTATTTTGACATAAAAATTATAACTTTTTTCAGATTATATTACAGGTGAATTCATTAAGAGAAAGAAATATTTCCAGTTAAATATTGAATGGATTATTTCATAATCCATTTACTGAAGTGGAGTTAATTGTTCAAATACATTGAAGAAAGACTTAAGTGTCTTGCTGATTTACAAAAGCTACTATCACTGAATACAACATAAAAATCATACCACGTCAAAGGCATCTAAGATAGATTGGTTTATGAGCTTCCTCATTTCAAAGTCAATTTAAGCCTAGTCATTTTCTAAAATAGTTGAAATGTTTCTAATCTTATAATCATAACGAAATTTGATAAGTTTTTTCCAAATTGGACAATGTATATTTATACAGTGTTATCAATAATGAACTATAAAGCTGAAAGAATCAGAATTACTGATTATAAAAAACTAATGGCCATACTAGATGAAAAGCTACATAATTTTTATATTTTCTCCACATAAAGTATTATATAAGATGGTTCTCATATGAACAAGAACATGAATACAAAAATTGCAAATAGGATACCTGGGTAGCTCACGTTGGTTAAGCTGGTTAAGTTGGGCTCTGTACCCAGCACAGAGTCTACTCTAGATTCTTTCCTTTCCCCCTCCCCCTCCCCCTCCCCCCACTCACACATGGTACCCAGGCTTACTCTCTAAAAATAAATAAATAAAATCTTTAAAAAATAAAGATTATAGAGCTGTTACTTATTAGGAAGTTATATTATTTTCCTATATTTTGTGATATTAGTGGAATTCATCAACTTTAAAATTTTTATTTGTAATGATTTTTCTCATTCTATGGATAATTGCACACTTTTAACCTAATTTTATAGACTTTTTTTTTTTAGAGAGAGAGAGTAGGGGTGAGAGGGAGAGGGGGAGAGAATCTTAAGTAGTTTCCACACCTAGCATGGTACCAGAGGTGGGGCTCAATCTCACAACCCTGAGATCATGACCTAAGCCTAAATCAAGTCAGTCACTTAGCCAGCTGAGCCACCCAGGTGCCTCATGTAGATATCATTCTTGTATTCTGATTTTTAAGAAAGCTCTCCTTCTACTCACCACTAATCATATAAGATTTAGGCTCCACAGAACATGGATCTTCTTATGGCTAACAAGCTTGAATTTTCTGTTTTTTGCCATTCACCTTACAGAAGCACCTGAATCCACAACCAGTCTTTTTTCTGTTAAATACCCTTTTAAGCCCTAACTCTCATCCACATGGCTTATTCTCAGCAGCTGCCTTACACCAAACCAGTAGCCCCTTGACCTTGACTTAGTTCATAGCTCTTATCTCCCTGTCTCACCAGTTTTAGCATCTCTCTTAGCTTCCAGCTCTACATGCTGATTGAGGCATCCCCTGTGGCTTCTGATCACTCAGGTGGACCTTAGTTACCAATAGAATGACACCAGCCTTTTTCCTGACAAAGGCTACTCTTTCAGCCTCTACCCTACCTCTGTCCTTTCTAGGACTGCACAAGAAATTCACTGCATCTCTTGTCTGTGTTTTTAGCCTCTGACTGTACTTGTATTTTACTCAGCTGTGTGCACGCTTAGGTGTCTCTTATCTTAACAAACCATTCTACTCTGCATTTTCCTTCTTCTCTTCTTGCCACCTAAGTCAAGGTTCTTGATTGCTGGTATCACGTGTTTTGTCACTTCTGCGTTGTTGCTCTGTCTTTCCTACCTAATGCCTCCCTCTGAGATCACCAGAGGCCTCCTTAATACCAGATACAGTGCACTCTGTTCAGTGTTTATCTGAAGGTTTAAACACTGACCACTACTTTTTTGTTTAAATTCTCATATTTCCTGGATTTCAGATATTATTCTTTTGGTTTTTCTTCTCTTTTACTCCCTAGTCTTTTTTGAGGCATTCTTTTGTTTTAGTCCCATAAACATTAGTGTTGTCCGGTGTATTATCCTCAGCCCTTCTCACTTCTTCATTCCTCCAACTGGGTGATCTATTATTTCTACTCATTTATCCATTCGTCAGTATTTGTTGAGCATATACTGTGCTAGGTGTTTGGGAAACTGTGATGGATAAGACAGGTTTAGTCTCTGCATCATAGATTCAGTCCATCCAGGAAGATAATTATTATCATTATTTTTAAAACAATTTTATCCATTTATCTGACAGAGAGAGACAGTGAGAGAGGGAACACAAGCAGGGGAAGCAGGAGAGTGAGGAGCAGGCTTCCCTCCAAGCAGGGAGCCTGATATAGGGCTTGATCCCAGGACCCCGGGATCATGACCTGAGCCGAAGGCAGATGTTTAACAACTGAGCCACCCAGGTGCCCCCAAGAAGACAATAATTAACCAAATAATTACAATTCCATGGCTTTAGTCACCACTTTTTTTGCTAATAACTCCCAGATCTATGCCTGAGTCTTTTTTGACTATTAGGTAAATTATAGCCAGGATATCTGAAGTAATAAAATCACTGAGATTGCAAAAAATCTGTGATTACTTTGAACTGTGGTATTTCATGAAGCAAAAGCACTGGATCAATCACTTTAAAAGTATTCTTTATTGTTACCCCAGGTTTCATACAGCATGGAGAACCATGGTATGTAGCAAGAATACTGTCTATGAATCTGAGATTCTCATTTTGTCTCTGTGGTTATTTCACTTTGACCTAATTTTCTTCACTAAGTATTTACTGTTAATGAATTTAAAACATTAATTGAGTTAATGTGTATGAAAAAGTTAGCTGTCTTTATAGTTAAAATAATGGAAAATTGGTTGGGGTGACCATATACCTGTTTTCCTGGGATATTCCCAGTTTATATCTGTTTGAGATCTCAGCAGAATACAATAACACCTCCTTTTACGTTCAAAATTGTCTCCTTTTAGACAGTAGATTATATGGTCATTCTCAAACCATTTTTCAAAGAAAACCATTTTTTCAAAGAAATATTTGTTATTATCCTTGCTATTTTTAAAATTCCTAATTCTTTAAACTATTTTACAGTCAAAGATTGGTGGAGTACAAATATTTCTGGAATAAGACTCTTTCATTACTTACTTTTACTAAAAGGGAGCTAACCAGTATTAAAAATGAAGTATATGATAATTTTCAAAACTGGACTTCACTGAAAGGAGAAGTTTTTCTACAAATTAAATCCATAAGTGAAACAGCCTTGACAGGTTTGTTATGTATATTTAGAATGTAATCATCTTTTTTTTTTTTTTTGCTATATGGTACATCATAAGTAATGTAATCATAACACTTCATTTTATGTGATGGGACTTATGATCAACTTTTAAATTTGTTGGGGTTGGTAAACTAGCTGGCCATTATGACTTCTTTGAAACCTAAAATTCAATAATTATAGGCTGATCTAAAATAAACCAGATACATCTATCTTGAGCTGTGACCAGAAGTCTGTTTATTACTGTTAAATGTGCCAATTTGTATTTTAAAACTTTTTCTTCTGTTCATGATTTAGTATGTCATGTTGGATCAGCCTTCCCTCAGATAACTGATAAATTCTGGACAGAATAACTACTTAAAAACACTGGAGAGTGACCAAAGTCAAGCACATAACAAAGGGAATGTCAAATATTGAAAGAAATCATATTACTAAGTGAAAGAAACCAATCTGATAAGGCTACATAATATATGGTTCTAAATAAATGACATTCTCGGAAGGGTAAAACTATAGATATAGTAAAGGAATCTGTTTTTGCCAGGGTGTGAGGGCAGGGTGAATAGGTTGAGCATGGAAGATTCTTAGAGCAATGAAAGTACTTTGTATGATATTATAATGGTGGATACATGTCATTATACATTTGTCAAAACCCATAGAATGTAAACACCAAGAGTGAATCCTAATATAAACTAAGGATTTGGGGGGAATTATGATGTGTGAGTATAGGTTCATTGATTGTAAGAAATGTCACACTCTGGTGCAGGATTTTGATGATGGGAGAGACTATGCATGTGCGGAGACAGGTTATATGGCAATTCTCTGTACTTTCTGCTTAAGTTTTCTATGAACCTAAAACTGAGGCATTTTTCTAAAAGGCTATGAATTTTTTTTTAGTCAAAAGAAGAAAATGGAACTGGGTGAATTCCTTAGGGTTTTGTTTTTATTTTTGTTTATTTGTTTAAGGCTATTAGATTGAGGGCAGGGTACAGTGTGTTCCATGCCAGAAAGCTAAAACTCTGATAGAAATCTATAGTCTTTTGGCTTGAATATTGGAGGACATAGATTAAGGCAGCCTCTGAGAAAGAATTTTCCAGAAAAGAGATGATCAGAGCGGGAGAGCTCAGAGTTTGCATATAAGCTCTTTCTAATCTTTGGCCTATTCCTGAAGTACATGTGCACAGGGAAGACATGAAACAATCCATCAAAGACCAAGATAATCGATATTTTCACTGCTGCTTACCCAAGGGGAGATATATTTTACAGTTCGAGTTCAGCCAAGTTAACTCCTTATTAAAATAAAACAATGTTGGGACGCCTGGGTGGCTCAGTTGGCTAAGCGGCTGCCTTCGGCTCAGGTCATGATCCCAGCGTCCTGGGATCGAGTCCCACATCAGGCTCCTTGCTTGGCAGGAGCCTGTTTCTCCCTCTGCCTCTATCTGCCTGTGCTCGCTCTCTCTCTCTCTCTCTCTAATAAATAAATAAAAAATCTTTAAAAAACAACAACAACAAAAAAAAAAACAATGTCAAAATCACTACCCTTTAGAGAAACATAACAGAATTCAGGGTCTCCATAACATAACATCCCCAATGTTCAGGATATGACCCCAAATTTCTTGATCTGTGAAGAAACAAGAAAACATGGCCCATACTCAAGAGATTAGATAGTAAGCAAAGACCTACCCTGAGTTGATCCAGGTGATAGAAATAACGAATCAAGATTTCAAATTACCTGTTAATTATATTCAGTGACATAAAGGAAAATAAGCTAGTATGAATGAAAAGATAGAATATCTCAGCAGGAAACTATTAAAAATTGGATATTCAAGAATAGAAAAATACAATATCTGAAATAAAAGTTTACTAGATAGACTTCTATAGCATATTGTGATTATAGAAAAAATAACCAGTGAATTTAAGATAGACCAGTAGAAATTATTCATTTTGAAGAAGAGAGATAAACATTGAAAAAAAGTGAACAGAACCCCAGGGCCCTTGGGATGGATTAAATGTACCATAAGTGATAAATATGGGTAAGTATTATTAAAGACTTTTTTCCTTTGAATTAAAAAAATTGTATATTCTTATTTAAAGTAGGAATTACTATATGTGGGTTTTATAAAGTATGTTGATTTAACTTATGACAGCTAGAACATAAAGGATGGAGGGAAGGAGTAAATAGATCCAAATGGTTGCAATCCTTTTGTATTTTATGTGATATGATGCAATATATATTATATGTAGACTAAAAGGGATATATAATTCATAAAGCAATGACTAACCAATAAATACAAAAAGATAAAGCTAAAAAGCTAATAAATAAACTAAAAAGTAACTCTTCTAGAGGTCTCCAAACAGTGGAGAATTAGTGTCACCTGTCTCTAAGATTTAATATGTATTATGGCATCTGGATCATCAGTAGATCAATGGAACAAAATAGCCAGGTAAATGATCCTATTTGTATGATTATTTAACTTTTGGCAGATGTGCCAAAACAATCCAGTGGGAGAAAGAAAGTCTTTCAACAAATCATAATAGAACCACTGAATACCCACATGGGAAAATACACCTCAACTCCTACATTACGTTGTACATGAGATTAATTCAAGCTAAATCATAGAACTAAATATAAAAGCTAAAAGTATGAAAGAAATAGAGCAAAATGTCTTCATGAATTGGTAGTAAGTGAAGGTTTCTTGGGTAGGGCAAAGAAGTAAGAAAAAGACCAAAAATTGATGTGTTAACCTTTATCAAAATTAAAAACTTAATCATCAAAAGATGCCATTAAGAAAATGAGTAGATCAGCCACAGACAGAAGAAATATTTTTTAAAAACGTGTGACAAAAAACTGCTGTCCACATAAAGAATAAAAAAATCCAATAAAAAATGGCCAAAAGATTTGAGCAGACACTTTATAAGGAAACATATACAAATGACCAATAAGGACCTGAAAAAGCGCTCAATGTTATTGGTCAAGAGGGAAATGCAAATGTCAAGAGTACATACCCACCAAATTGGCTAAAATGAAAAAGATTTAAAACAGCAAATGCTGGTGAGGAAGGAAAGCAACTGGAACTCTTACACAAATTGGTTTGAGTATAAAATGTTATAGCCGCTTTGCAAAAAGATGTGACAGGTGTTTTTTATTTAAATATACACATATCCAATGATCCTTGAAATTCTTCTCTTTGGTATTTATGCCCCTCCTCCCTGCAAGTAAAAACTTATGTCCATGCATTTATCCTAAGGAAGTGTTCCTTGTGGCAGCCTTGTAGCCTTAAAATAAGGGAAGAAAATTAATGTTCTTATAGTTTAACTAAATTTGCTCGTATATAATTAATATATTAAATATATTTATATATATAAATTTAGACCCACATGAATATGCTGCATTGATTTTTTATGGTATGGCATTCCATTTATTTTTTCTTTTTTTAATATTTTTAAAATTTAAATTCAATTAATTAATATATAATGTATTATTGGTTTCAGAGGTAGAGGTCAGTGATTCATCAGTCTTATGTAATACCCAGTGCTCATTACATCACATGCCCTCTTTAATGTCCATCACCCATTTACCCCATGCCTCCATCCGCCTCCCTCCAGCATTCCTCAGGTTGTTTCCTATGATTAAGAGTCTCTTATGGTTTGTCTCCCCTCTGGTTTTGTCTTGTTTTATTTTCTCTTCTTTTCCCCTATGATCCTCTTTTTTGTTTCTTAAATTCCACATGTCAGTGAGATCATATGATACTTGTCTTTCTCTGATTGACTTATTTCACTTAGCATAATACTTTCTAGTTCCATCCACATCATTGTAAATGGCAAGATTTTATTTTTCTGATGGCTGAGTAGGATTCCATTGTATATGTATACCACATCTTTTTTATCCATCCATCTGTTGATGGACATCTTGGCTTTTTCCATAGTTTGGCTATTGTGGGCATCGCTGCTAAAAACTTTGGGGTGCAGGTGCCCCTTTGGGTCACTACATTTGTGTCTTTGGGGTAAATACCCGGTAGTGCAATTGCTGGGTCTTAGGGTAGCTCTATTTCCAACTTTTTGTAGAACCTCCATACTGTTTTCTAGAGTGGCTGCACTAGCTTGTATTCCCATCAACAGCGTATAGAGGGTTCCCCTTTCTCCGCTTCCTCGCCAACACCTGTCATTTCCTGACTTGTTAATTTTAGCTATTCTGACTGGAGTGAGATGGTGTCTCATTGTGGTTTTGATTTGTATTCCCTTAATGCCGAGTGATGTTGAACATTTTTTCATGTGTCTGTTGGCCATTTGGATGTCTTGTTTGGAGAAATGTCTGTTCATGTCTTCTGCTCATTTCTTGACTATATTTTTTGTTCTTTGGGTGTTGAGTTTGATAAGTTCTTTATAGGTTTTGGATACTAGCCCTTTATCTGATAAATATATTTATTAATATATAACTAATATATTAAATATATTTATATATATATGTCTTCTGCTCATTTCTTGACTATTTTTTGTTCTTTGGGTGTTGAGTTTGATAAGTTCTTTATAGGTTTTGGATACTAGCCCTTTATCTGATAAATATATTTATTAATATATAACTAATATATTAAATATATATAAATTTAGACCCATGTAAGTATGCTAAACTGATTTTTGATGAAGGTAAGTAAGCCATTCAGTGGAGGGAGGACAGCTAGAAAACTAGAAAATCTTTGGGACCTAAGATTCTCAGACTTGAAGTAAAAGCATGATACATAAAAGGAAAACTTGATAAATAGAACCTCAACCAAATTAAATTTTGCTCTGTAAAAGACCCTGTTAAGAGGATGAAAAGGCAAGTTACAGATTAGGAGAAAATATTTGTGGATCAGTCAAAGGACTTTTATCTAGAATACATGAAAAACTCTCAAAACTCCACATTTTAAATAAACAGACTAATTAGGAAATGGGCAAAATATGTCAGGAAAAATTCCATCAAAAAGTATATACAGATGGAAAAAAGCACATGAAAAATTGTTTAAAATCATTAACCATTTAGGGAAATGCAAATTATAGTGAAATGAAATACACATCTATGAGAATGTCTAAAATTATAAAATGTCTAAAAACATAATGACCTAAAATAATTTTAAGTCCACGTGGCTAACAGGATTAAGAACAACAGAAAAATCTTATCAAGATAAAGAAATTAATTGTGTAAGACTAATACTAGTAATTGTACTTTCATTAGTTAACACTATATAATACTTTAAATCTAAAAACCTGTATTAGCTGTAAACTTTGATAATATTATAAGCATTTTAAATAATAAATATTTTGTTTTTAAAAATACCAGCTTTTATTTGTGATCTACATGGATATGTCCTTATGGGATGATTTGATTATGCATGTCATAGTTCTTCAGTTGAAAAGTTGACATAAAAAAATAAACATTTTTATAAGAAGTAAAATAACTTCCTAATTCAGAATCCTAATTCCTTTGTCCTAACAGTTGCTTTCATTTTCCCATTTTATCTTTAGTCCATCACATGCTCATTTATTTTTGGCATATTTATACTCACAATATAAATGCCAATAAATGTTCTAAAATGTAGTGTTATTGGCTGGATTTTGTCACTTCCCCAAACTCATATATTGAAGTCACAATCCCTCTGAATATAACTGTATTTGGGGTTACAGTCCTTAAAGAAATAAATGTAAGTGGGTGGGCTCTAATCTATTGTGATTGGTGTTCTTTATAAAAAAGAAGAAATTTGGAAATAGACACACACAGAGGAAGAGCCATTTACAAGCCAAGAAGAGAGGCCTGGAACAGCTCTGTCCTTCGTGGTCCTCAGAAGATATCAGCACAGCTGATACCTTATCTCAGACTTCTTAGCCTCTAGAACTGTGAAAAACATCAATCTCTGTTGCTTAAGCCACCCAATCTGTGGTCCTTTGTAATAGCAGCCCTAACAAATTAATAAATATCATGAACCACATACACATTGCACAATTTTATTCAAGATACTTTAAAAGATTTGCACATTAAAATTTAGGCTTGAATCAAAGTCAAAACAGAAACAGTATTCCTAGAAAAGGCATTGCTTAATATTTTCTTGCTGACAAAGTATGTTTATTATTGAGTAGCAGATATGAGTGAAATATTTCTTACCCCTCTAATGAGTGGCTTTCTCTTTTTGTAATCAAGATTTTTAAGTTCAAATGTTCATGGATGAGGTTTTCTTAAACCAAAGTACACCTATTTTAATAAGAGAAATTTCAGGAAAAAATCCTTTATTGTAGAATCACCACAGTAAAGGTAGAATATTTTAAGTGTATAATCAATTTGCTTCCATTCTCAAAGTAACTTTTGATTGACTAGCTCTTGAACTTTAAAAATTCAAGTTCTGAGTTAGTCTTAGAAATGTAGTCCACATTTTTTTTTTTTGTAGAATTGAAGAAATTGGGGATAGAATAGGCCTGTTTGCATATCCAATTAAACACACAGAATTGTTTATGCATTTTTATTGCCTTATCTAGTCTGACCTTAAATAATCTGGGGCTCAGAATGCTTGCCTATGAAATGAAGGGTAAAAAAATATTCAGGATATTCAATCAGTATATAAGAAACTAGAAATGAATGTTCAGAAATGAATTTACTCATTTGGTAAGTATGTAGTGAGCTGCTATTATTTCTAGGACAGCATGGTAGAAATTATGGGTGTAATGAAAAAATAAGATATTATCTCTGGCCTAAAATAATTTATAGTGAAATAGTAGATCATATGTAAACATAAGATCAGTGCAGTAAAAAATGGTGTAAATTGGTACAAGTTCCAGGAAGATTTAGCTCACTTCCAGATTGCATCAGACAAGATTTCTAGGCCCTGGTAGCATATGAGCAGTGGCAGGCCAAATGAATGAGGTTAGGAGAACCTTCTTCATGGGGGCGCTGAGACAGGGGAAATACAAGATGAGTACAATGACCAGAATAGGTTAACCTGGTAAAGATCATAACTTCTGAACTCCAAATTGGGACATGGCTGACAGATATGAAGTTATAGAATGATGAAGGTAGGATTGAATATTTGACAGCAGGATTGCCAAACAACAAGGGATGTGTAATTTGCCAAGGATGAGTTAATTCACCTTCATTGAGTTTATGCTCCTAATTTCATGTTAGAAACACAGCTCCTGTTAGTTTGGAAATCTTGCTGTGTTAGAATATATTTCACAAATAAATTTGTATTGCAGATTCTTATTCTTTTAATGTCAGATAGAAAGTCATGTTGACACGAGTAGTTATTTTAGAGACAGAGAGTAGCGTACACTTACAGAGTCAGCATGCTAACCTAAGCAGTATCATTCTGGCAAATGAAAAATAGGTGACAGCATGTGCAGGCTCCTCTGTAGTGTCATTCTGACTTAAACATAGATATGATTAGGATATTATATAATTTATTCAGCATAAGGAGCCACCTTTATGGATACAGAAATACCCAAGACTTTTTAGGTGTGAAGAAAAACTGCAACCTCCATATTTTTAAAACTTTCTTCTTTTAAAATCTTATACACTAGTGAGTTAGCTGTTTTCCTCATACAAATGGGTGCATATCCATAAGTATTTAGAAGCATACAGTTTTTCTTAGGAAAAAGATTCCCTATGAAATTCCCTATGAATGAAAGTAATCATTCATTAGAATATAGTAGAACCTTACCTACTTGGTCTCTGTCAGTTTGTTTCTCCAGGTTTTCCATTTTTTTAAAGATTTTATTTATTTGAAAGAGAGATCGAGAGAGAATACGAGTGGGGTGAGGGGCAGAGGGAGAAGCAGACTCCTCGCTGAGCAGGGAGCCCCGTGTGGGACTTGATCCCGGGACTCAAGGATCATGACTTGAGCCAAAGGTAGATGCTTAACCAACTGAGCCACCCAGTCACTCCCCCACCTTTTCTATTTTGAGCAATAATTAAAAGTGAAGAAGATGCTAGACCCCTTGTGCTCATGCCCTAGATCTGTCTTAAAGATCATGTTTTCTTCCAGACATACTCTTCACCCACAGGGAGATAGTTTGCTTTTTCTCCTTGGACCACATTCCTAATTGTATTCATCACTGTCCTTTAAGGCATGTTCTCTTCTCTGTACTCTGTCTAGCCTACCACTTTACTTCTCCTATAACCACTTGCCAGCCATATTTCCTCTGCTGCCATGTCTGTTTGATGGATCCCTGATTCTGGTTTTCAATTGCCCCTGTGGCTGCTATTTCTGCCGTGATGATTCCAAGACCAAGTCAAACTCCTCTGATACCCAGTCACTTGCTAAACCCATCACATGGCCCAGGATAAGCTAACCAAGGAAGAGGATGCCAAGTGAATTACCTGAAGAAGCACACTGTCCAGATTTTCATGTAGACCACATCCTCATCAATTCAAATTAATTGTGGTTGTACAAATGTATAGTATTTTATCATTATTGTGTGGCTCTTTAAATATTTTAATACTGGTTTAAGACGGTAGTGCTGAGGAGACTGATTAAGGGAGAGCTTGATAATTATTCTGAAGGATAATATGCTCCATGCATTTCTCACAAAATTATATAAAACTAGAACATTTAAATCTACATAATGCTATGAAGGCATATTTTTATTAAGTTTAATCTAGGTAGATAGAATAATGACAAGTGATTGCTATAATGAAATTCTGGTCTCATTTTGAGGGCACAGAGTATTATTACAATCATTAAGGTATATTAACTAATACTTTATGTCCATAAATTTATTAGTTTTAGACACTGTATCTTTTTATTCCTCTCCATCGCTATAGAATGTACCCTAGTTACTCTCCTAGAAATGCCACCCAACTAGCTCATGCTAGCACATTTTAAATTTACTTTTCTCAATCATGTTGCCAAAAAAACAATTTCAATAAAACTCAGAACATTATGTAGATATTGTGTTATTCATTTATGTATTTGAAAAGCAAGATGGTAGGAGCACCTGGGTGGCTCAGTGGGTTAAGCCTCTGCCTTTGGCTCGGGTCATGATCTCGGGGTCCTGGGATTGAGCCCCACTTCGGGCTCTCTGCTCAGTGGGGAACCTGCTTCCTCCTCTCTCTCTCTCTGCCTACCTCTCTGCCCACTTGTGATCTCTGTGTCAAATAAATAAAATCTTTAAAAAAAAAAAAAGCAAGATATATTGCCATTTATTACATTTTAAAGCCTTGAACTACTAAAAGTTTTCATGCATCATTTAGCAATATAATCCTTTTTATTTCTTTTTTCAGAATAACTACTAAATTTAAATTTTTTGGTTAGGGGTCATTATGCCAACAGAAAAGTCATCTTGACTTTCAACTATTAATTTTCTAAAAGGAAATAATCATTCTATGGGGAAATGATTTATGATTCAGTTTTGTCTATTTGTAAACTTTGAATTTTCCTTACAGAAATAGAGATACTAAAGAAAAGTTTGACAGTGTCCCAGAGAAATAAGATATGCCTTGAAGAGGAAATGAAAAATCTGAAATTATTGTCAGATGCAGCCATATTGAGGTCTCAGCAGATTCAGACATCCAAACAGCAGGAAGTAAGCTTGCAAACCAGATGCCATGACTTGCAAAAAGAAGTACTAGGTAAAAGAGAATTGTTTTTTGCTGTTGTTAGCAACTAGATATAATAAAATCTTGCTTTAATTAGTTTCTGTTGCAAATATGCCTAATTACTAGTAACTATATCAATAACTGTGTCTGTGATCCATGTTTACTCTCTTCCCTTCCCATTTGCTGTTTAGAGTGATGTGACTTAAGTGAATATGCTTCCCATTCTTAAATTGTACAGATAGTCTCCTGAGTTTTCCTACATTTAAGTCATTAATACATGTAAGATGTGGTTTTCCCATCCAAGTACTAACAGGCCCAACCCTGCTTAGCTTCCGAGATCAGACGAGATTGGGCGCGTTCAGGGTGGTATGGCCGTAGACAAGATGTGGTTTTCATATGGTGTGAGATGTGGGGCTCTAATTTTATTCTTTCCAAGTGGATAACCAGTTGTATCAGTATTATATATTAAATAATCCATCCTTTCCACTGAATAGAACTATCATCTGTTGTATGTTAAAATTTTATATATGCTAATAACATTGATTACTGTGTCCTCTCTTCTGTTCCGCTAATTTATTTAAAATACCAGCAATACATATGCATTTGAATATTAGTGACTTAATAGCATATTCTCATAGCTGGTAAGTCTTTTCTCCCTCTACCATTCTTAACTTTTTAAATATATGTTTGGACTTATTCCTTTATTTGAGCTTTTTAAGATCCTTTATTTATTTCTAATCCAAAGACTCTAAATAGTTATCTAGTAAAGTATTTCTTCTCCATTCTTTATACTTTTATTACAGATTCACAAGCAGTTATTCTTCCACATAAACATTAAGGCAATTCATTTAATTCTAATCCCATCAGGGATTCTAGCTGGAATTACATTATATTTATATAGTAAATTTTGGAGAATTGACACTTTAGTGATAGTAAGCCTTTTAAATATTATCAAATCTTCTCCTTCAAGAATATAATATGTCCTTTCATTTCTTTAAATTTGTTTTCAAACGATTTCATAGTTTTATTTGAATGTTTCTTTGTCGTTCTTGTTAAATTTATGACTATCATGGTTTTGCATCTACTATAAATGGGATATTTTCTCTATTTCAGCTTCTTAATGTTTGTTTTTTTGTTTTTGTTTTTTGATGTAAGAAGGTGTTTTTATTATAGCACAGGGACAGGACCATGGCAGAAAGAGCTGTACTGGGATTGTGAGGAGTAACAGGTTATATACCCTTTAGTTAGTAGGACTTAGGGATAGTCTCTAAGGAATTTGTGCATGTTAAAAGCAAGGTCTCCAGGATGTTGGAGGGCTTGCTATTATTAAGATAAGTTTGCTTTAGTCTTCAGTGAAACATCAATGGTAAGGCAGCCATGAGTTCCTTGAGGAATGTCACACTCTGCATGTCTCAGGGATTTATCAGCGGGCTGCCAGTTCTAAGGAGAATATTTTAGTGCATTTCTCTTACCTTTATTCTCCTCATCATTTATCCCCTGAACAACTTTGACCCTTAAATTTTTCAAGTTGCTGAGGGTGAAAGGTTTTATCTTCTGTAACTTTTTCCTGATGCATACAAGCATAGAGATGTCCCTACCTAGGTGTCAACATTAGTCAGTAGGGGATGTAGGAGTTATGAAAGGCAGAGACAGCTGAATCCAAGGTAGACAGCCTGTATGAATCTTCTTGAGTAGAAAGGATCATCTGTCAGCTTGAAATCATGGCACTGAAGGAGTCTTGGCACTGGGTGGAGAGACATTGGAAAAAAAAAAACGATTAAAATTATTATGAGAAAAAGAAGCCCAATAAAGAGATCTTTGATAGTTGACTAAAATCCTCCTCCAGGCCAGGAATTTAACCAATTATTAAAGGAGAGGGAGGGATTGTTTAAAATGCCAGTTTGAATATTTATATCATTTAGCAATTCTGTTACATTTTTATGATAAGCTGGAATATATACATAGCATTCTGTTTTTATGATGGCACATGTTCACCCTGTGCGGCAGTTACAATATCTAATGCCATTTTATTTTGGAGAAGTGCTTTATGAATGAGTCATTTCAATGTTTAATAATGTAATGCTATTTTGAGAGTCACTTAAGGCTTTAATTGTGGAGCAGGTGGTGTTAGCCATCATATAGACTGTCCTGTTTAGCAAGCAATCAGATAATTAATAAGAGGCACTTTCATGGAAACAAAAGAAAAATATAGGTTAGTGGATGGAGCAAATTACAAACCCGGTATCTGAGTCTCCAGTACTGCTAGTGAGAAGATTTTCAGATGTCAGGTTTGAAGCATCCTCAGACAGAATGGGATCAGGCAGTGGGAATCAGATGAGTTTTTCTGGTTTGTAATTTAAATGCCTCTGGTGATCCTTTTGAATGGCCCATAGTGCAACAGGCACATAGATTGTGTATACATGTGTTCTGTGGCAGTTTCTTTGAAGCTACCCTCAAGTTGCCCAGCATCAGTTTTCAGGGCTTTAGGAACAAGAGCAGTTTTAATTATGAGAATGGAAGAAGATTGGAAATCTTGGTACTTGTTGATAGAATAAAAAAAGACTATTGGCTTTTATATATTTGTCTTATATCCACCAACTTTATAAAATCCTCATATTAATTCTAGTAGTTTTTTACTAGTATCTCTTCAATTTTCTAGTTTTACAATTATACCACCTGCTTCAATACCCCTGAAAAAGAATTCATCTGTTTTTTCCAGTGTTTATATCTGTTATTTTCTTGTCTTGTTCATATCTTTTTAAATTCATTTAACTGAGATTGTATTAAATAATAATGATGACATGGAGCATCCACATCTGCTTCCTGATCTTAATTGAAATTATTGGTGTTTTGCCACTTGGGATTATATTTGATGTTTTTGGTAAATATTTATTTTTAATTAACTATTTTACTTGTTTCAATTTTGCTTAGATATTTTATATGAAATGCTTTTAGATTTTGTTAAATGCCTTTCAGCATCTGTCGTTATAATAGTATGTCTTCCCCTTTAACCAACTGGTAAAATGGATTAGTATTATTGAATTTCCTGATATTGAAGCATCTTTGGTCGCATGAAATAAGCCGTATGTCATTTAGTTTTAAAATATATTATTTCCTGCATGGTTATATTTTATTTATAAATTTGGTACATATATATTGATAAGTGAGATTGGCTTATAAATTTTTCTTTATTAGAAGGCACTAATTTTATCAGAGTTTTGCATTAAAATTAAGAGAATATCATAAATACTCGTGTTTTACTTTATTTTATTTTATGTATTTACTTTTTACAGATTTTATTTATTTGACAGAGAGAGACACAGTGAGAGAGGGAACACAAGCAGGGGGAGTAGGAGAAGGAGAAGCAGGCTTCCTGCCAAGCAGGGAGCCTGATGTGGGGCTCGATCCCAGGACCCCGGGATCATGACCTGAGCTGAAGGCAGACACTCAACAACTGAGCCACCCAAGTGCCCCCTAAATACTCTTACTTTTAAATATTTCCTCTAGGGATGCCTGGGTGGCTCAGTTGGTTAAGCCGCTGCCTTCGGCTCAGGTCGTGATCCCAGGGTCCTGGGATCCAGTCCTGCATCAGGCTCCCTGCTTAGCAGGGAGCCTACTTCCCTCTGCCTCTGCCTGCTTGTGTGCTCTCTCTCTCTCCCTCTGACAAATAAATAAAATTTTTGGAAAAAAATAAATTAAAAAAAAAATAAATATTTCCTCTATCTGTGGTTAGGCCTAGTTTCTGATTTTTAATCTTGTCTATTTTTGTTTTATCTTTTAGTATTTATCAAGCTTGCAAAGCCTTTATTTTTTAGTCTTTTAAAAGAACTAGCCTTGGGATGCCTGGGTGGCTCAGTTGGTTAAGCAGCTGCCTTCGGCTCAGGTCATGATCCCAGCGTCCTGGGATCCAGTCCCACATCAGGCTCCTTGCTTGGCAGGGAGCCTGCTTCTCCCTCTGCCTCTGCCTGCCACTCTGTCTGCCTGTGCTCATTCGCTCTCTCTTCCTCTCTCTCTGACAAATAAATAAAATCTTTAAAAAAAAAAAAAAAGAGCTAGCCTTTGTATTTTTTATGCTTTCCATTACTTTTATTTTCCATAACATTACTTTTTACTTCTATACTTATTAATTTCCTATTCCTAGTTTCTTTTTATTTTGTTTGTATGTTTTTATTTTGCAGACTTCTAAAGGGAGTACTTAGTTCTTTTATTTCTCATCTCTTTTTATTTAATAATAAAAACATATAAGGGAATAAGTTTTCCTTTAAGTAAAATTTTCTCTATATCTTATTTTTAACATGAATTATTCTCCTTTTCAGTGCTGTCTAAATACTGTGTAATTTCTAATTTTTTTCTTTGGTGAAAGGTTTATCTAGGAGTAGATTTCCTAATTTCTAAGTCATTAATTATTTGGGGAAGGAGTTACTTTCTTATTTATTTAACTTGGGAGTATTCTGACTAAATAATGAGATTTATAATGCCTTTTTGAATTTGTTAAGCTTGCCTTTATGTTGTGTACATGATCAAGTGTTATAAATGTTCCTTAGAAATACAAAATAATTCTCAGCTGGATGGATATAAGTTTATCTCAGTTAAGTATAAGATTATTGAGTTCTTTTCTCTTAGTAGACTATAGATGCTCTGACTTCTAGCTTTCAGTGCTGCAAATGAGAAGTCTACTGTAGCTCTGATCCTTTTTCATTTAAAGATAACTCATTCTTTTTCCTGAAAGCTTTTGTTAGATTTTTCTTTCTCTTGTTTTTTCCTCTTTCTTTTCATTGGGCCTCAGTTGGATCACTCATAATCCTTGGTTCATGATACATATGTACGGGCTGGGACTTTACATATAATCTTGAATAGAAGGGTAATGCAGACATCCTTGTCTCATTTACAGTTTTATAAAAATATACTGCAGAATAACCTTGGAGTTTAAGCAGAAATTAAAATGAATGTAAAATATCTAAAGAATGACATTAAAAAACTATATATCAAAACTTGTGGGGGGCACCTGGGTGGCTCAGTGAGTTAAAGCCTCTGCCTTCGGCTCAGGTCATGATCTCAGGGTCCTGGGATCGAGCCCCACATCGGGCTCTCTGCTGAGCAGGGAGCCTGCTTCCTCCTCTCTCTCTACCTGCCTCTCTGCCTACTTGTGATCTCTGTCTGTTGAATAAATAAATAAAATATTAAAAAAAAAAAAACTTGTGGGACACAGCCAAAGAGGTGTTTTGCAGGAGATGTATAGCTTTAAAAAGAGATATGAAAAGGAAAGAACAAACTCAAAATACATTAAAAAAATAAAAATAAGAGTGGCAATCAGTGAAATAGAAAAAAAAATGATAAAGAAGATAAGCAAAATAAAACATTGATTTTTTTTAAACTAACAAAGTAGACCTTTGACAAGTTTGATCAGAAGATGGGAGAAAACACAAATGAAAAATACAAGCAATGAAAGAGGGGCAATGATTACAGATAAAGAGTAAAAAAAATAAAAATAAAAGTGGATGCTGTTAACAACATTACAACAACAACTTTGAAATCTTGAAAGAAATAGACACACTATTAGAAAAATACCTTACCAAGACTTACTCAAAGCAATTAAATGGTCCTATAACTATTAAAGAAATTGGATCAATGTCTTCTCACAGAGGAAAGACCAAATTTTTTTTCAAGTAAATTCTACCAACTTTCAAGGAAAAAAAGATCTTAATTTTATACAGTCTTCTCTAAACAACTGAAAACTGGGGACTATTTCCCAACTCAGTCTACAAGGCCAAGGCAACACTGCTACCAAAATCAGACAAAGAAATATTAAAGGAATGTTATAGGCCTATTTATATTATGAATGTCAGTGTAATAATTTCAACTGTATGATATTTGTAAAAATACTTTGAATCACCTAAGTGAATTACTTATTTATAAAATTAAACTTAAATAAACAAAAAAGTTAAATAAACTCTGAATGCCATGCTACTTATTTTAGACTTAAAAGAGGAGGACAAATTTAAGATACATTTGCTAAATATGCATTTCACACTTATAAATAACTTTCTTCAAAATGGAAGGTTTTGGGGCACCTGGGTGGCACAATTGGTTTATCATCTGACTCTTGGTTTTGGCTCAGATCGTGATTTCAGGATTGTGAGATTGAGCCCTACAGGGGTCTGCGCTTAGCTACATTAAAAAACCTCACCAAGGGGCACCTGGATGGCTCAGTGTGTTAAAGCCTGTGCCTTCTGCTCAGTTCATGGTCCCAGGGTTCTGGGATCAAGCCCCGCATCAGGCTCTCTGCTCAGCAGGGAGCCTGCTTCCCTTCCTCTCTCTCTGCCTCCCTCTCTGCCTACTTGTGATCTCTGTCAAATAAATAAATAAAATCTTAAAAAAACAAACAAACCACCAAAACATTATAGTACTGGGGGGGAGTCAAAATGGCGGAGAAGTAGCAGGCTGAGATGACATCAGGCAGCAGGAGATCAGCTAGATAGCCGATCAAACCATTCCGAACACCTACGAATCCAACAGGAGATCGAAGAGAAGAAGAACAACAATTCTAGAAACAGAAAATCGACCACTTTCTAAAAGGTAGGACCATCGGAGAAGTGAATCCAACGCAACGGGAAGATAGACCCCGGGGGGAGGGGCCGGCTCCCGGCAAGCTGCGGAACAACGGAGCACAAAATCAGGACTTTTAAAAGTCTGCCCCATGGAGAGACATCGCTCCAGAGGCTAAACTGGGGTGAAGACCTCACGGGGACAGCATGGACTCAGGTCCCGTGGGGTCACAGAAGGATGGGGGTGTCTGAGTGTCACAGAGCTCACAGGTATTAGAGTGGGGAAACCGGCTGCAGAGACAGAGCTGAGGAGTGAGCCCTGGTCTGTGACACGGGCCGGTGCTCTGTGCGAGGGGTCCCCATAAGATCCGAGGAGACTCCGACTTGGGAGAGCTCAGGGATCTACAGGGTTTGGAGACTCCAGGTGGGACTCTGCCAGAGACAGACAGAGACGCTTGGTCATAGGCTGGGTGACCTTGGAGCACAGCCAGAAGCCAGTGAGAAGGGACTGATTACGCACGATTTTCCCCAAGTGTGGCTGGAGGCTGGGGAGACGGGAGTGATTAAGTGCTTTTCTCTGACGGCGCACTTAAGACTGGGGCTCCTAGCTCTCAGCTCCTCCGAGCCAGACATTGGGAGGCCGCCATTTTCATTCCCGTCCTCCAGAACTCTACGGAAAGCGTTCAGGGAACAAAAGCTCCTGAAAGGGAACCTGAGAGGATTACTTAGCCCGGCCCCTGGTAAGGGCGGTGCAATTCTGCCTGGGGCAGAGACACTTGAAAATCACTACAACAGGCCCCTCCCCCAGAAGATCAACAAGAAATCCAGCCAAGACCAAGTTCACTTAACAAGGAGAACAGCGGATTCTTATCTGGACAAAATGACAAGGCGGAAAAACTCACCACAAAAAAAAGAACAGGAGGCAATAACGTAGGCTAGGGACCTAATCAATACAGACATTAGTAATATGTCAGATCTGGAATTCAGGATGACGATTCTCAAGGTTCTAGCCGGGCTCAAAAAAGGCATGGAAGATATTAGAGAAACCCTGTCGGGAGAAATAAAAGCACTTTCTGGAGAAATAAAAGAACTAAAGTGTAATCAAGTTGAAATAAAAAAAACTATTAATGAGGTGCAATAAAAAATGGAGGCTCTTACTGCTGGGATAAATGAGGCAGAAGAAAGAATTAGTGATATAGAAGACCAAATGACAGAGAATGAAGAAGCTGAGCAAAAGAGAGACAACCAACTACTGGATCACGAGGGGAGAATTCGAGAGATAAGTGATACCATAAGATGAAACAACATTAGAATAATTGGGATTCCAGAAGAAGAAGGAAGAGAGAGAGAGGAGCAGAAGGTATATTGGAGAGAATTATTGTAGAGAATTTCCCTAATATAGCAAAGGGAACAAGCATCAAAATCCAGAAGATGCAGAGAAGCCCCCTCAAAATCAATAGGAATAGGTCCACACCCCGTCATCTAATAGTAAAATTTACAAGTTTTAGTGACAAAGAGAAAATCCTGAAAGCAGCACGGGACAAGAAGTCTGTAACATACAATGGTAAAAATATTAGATTGGCAGCAGATTTATCCACAGAGACCTGGCAGGCCAGAAAGAACTGGCATGATATATTCAGAGCACTAAAGGAGAAAAACATGCAGCCAAGAATACTTTATCCAGCTAGGTTATCATTGAAAATAGAAGGAGAGATAAAAAGCTTCCAGGACAAACAAAAACTGAAAGAATTTGTAAACACCAAACCAGCTCTACAGGAAATATTGAAAGGGGTTCTCTAAGCAAAGAGAGACCCTAAAAGTATTATCAGGAAGGAACAGAGACAATATACAGTAACAATCACCTTACAGGCAATGCAGTGGCACTAAATTCATATCTCTCAATAGTTACCCTGAATGTAAATGGGCTAAATGCCCTAATCAAAAGATACAGGGTTTCAGAATGCATAAAAAAACAAAACCCATCCATATGCTGCTATAAGAAACTCATTTTAGACCTGAAGACACCTCCAGATTGAAAGTGAGGGGGTGGAAAACAATTTACCATGCTAATGGACATCAGAAGAAAGCTGGGGTGGCAATCCTTATATCAGATCAATTAGATTTTAAGCCAAAGACTATAATAAGAGATGAGGAAGGACACTATATCATACTCAAAGGGTCTGTCCAACAAGAAGATCTAACAATTTTAAATATCTATGCCCCTAACATGGGAGCAGCCAACTATATAAACCAATTAATAACAAAATCAAAGAAACACATTGACAAGAATACAATAATAGTTGGAGACTTTAACACACCCCTCACTGAAATGGACAGATCATCCAAGCAAAAGATCAACAATGAAATAAAGGTCTTAAATGACACATTGGAGCAGATGGACATCACAGATATATTCAGAACATTCCATCCCAAAGCAACAGAATACACATTCTTCTCTAGTGCCCATGGAACATTCTCCAGAATAGACCACATCCTGGGTCATAAATCAGGTCTCAGCTGGTATCAAAAGATTGGGATCATTCCCTGCATATTTTCAGACCACAATGCTCTGAAGCTAGAACTCAATCACAAGAGGAAATTTGGAAAGAGCACAAATACATGGAGACTCAACAGCATCCTTCTAAAGAATGAATGGGTCATCCAGGAAATTAAAGAAGAATTGAAAAAAATCATGAAAACAAATGATAATGAAAACACAACGGTCCAAAATCTGTGGGACACAGCAAAGGCAGTCCTGAGAGGAAAATATATAGCGATACAAGCCTATCTCAAGAAACAGGAAAGGTCTCAAATACACAACCTAACCCTACACCTTAAGGAACTCGAGAGAGAGCAACAAAGAAAGCGTAAACCCAGCAGGAGAAGAGAAATAATAAAGATCAAAGCAGAAATCAATGAAATAGAAACCAAAAAAACAATAGAACAAATCAATGAAACTAGGAGCTGGTTCTTTGAAAGAATTAATAAGATTGATAAACCCCTGGCCAGACTTATCCAAAAGAAAAGAGAAAGGACCCAAATAAATAAAATCATGAATGAAAGAGGAAAGATCACAACCAACACCAAAGGAATACAAACAATCATAAGAACATATTATGAGCAACTCTATGCCAACCAATTTGACAATCTGGAAGAAATGGATGCTTTCCTAGAGACATATAAACTGCCAAAACTGAACCAGGAAGAAATAGAAAACCTGAATAGGCCCATAACCAGTAAGGAGATTGAGACAGTCATCAAAAATCTCCCAACAAACAAAAGCCCAGGGCCAGATGGCTTCCCAGGGGAATTCTACCAAACATTTAAAGAAGAATTAATTCCTCTTCTCCTGAAACTGTTCCAAAAAATAGAAATGGAAGGAAAACTTCCAAACTCATTTCATGAGGCCAGCATCACCTTGATCCCCAAACCAGACAAGGATCCCATCAAAAAAGAGAATTACAGACCAATATCCTTGATGAACACAGATGCTAAAATTCTCACCAAAATACTAGCCAATAGGATCCAACAGTACATTAAAAGGATTATTTACCACGACCAAGTGGGATTTATTCCAGGGCAGCAGGGTTGGTTCAACATCCGCAAATCAATCAATGTGATACAGTACATTAACAAAAGAAAGAACAAGAACCATATGATACTCTCAATAGATGCTGAAAAAGCATTTGATAAAGTGCAACATCCCTTCCTAATCAAAACTCTTCAAAGTGTAGGGATAGAAGGCACATACCTCAATATTATCAAAGCCATCTATGAAAAACCCACCGCAAGTATCATTCTCAATGGAGAAAAACTGAGAGCTTTTCTTTTAAGGTTAGGAACACGGCAGGGATGTCCGTTATCACCACTGCTATTCAACATAGTACTAGAAGTCCTAGCCTCAGCAATCAGACAACAAAAAGAAAATAAAGGCATCCAAATCGGCAAAGAAGAAGTCAAACTATTGCTCTTTGCAGATGATATGATACTATATGTGGAAAACCGAAAAGGCTCCACTCCAAAACTGCTAGAGCTTGTACAGGAATTCAGTAAAGTGTCAGGATATAAAATCAATGCACAGAAATCATTTGCATTTCTTTACACCAACAACAAGACAGAAGAAAGAGAAATTAAGGAGTCAGTCCCATTTACAATTACCCCAAACCATAAGATACCTAGGAATAAACCTAACCAAAGAGGCAAAGAATCTATACTCAGAGAACTATAAAGTACTTATGAAAGAAATGGAGGAAGACACAAAGAAATGGAAAAATGTTCCATACTCATGGATTGGAAGAATAAATATTGTGAAAATGTCTATGCTACCTAAAGCTATCTACATATTTAATGCAATGCCTATCAAAATCCCACCCAATTTTTTCAAAGAAATGGAACAAATATTTATCCTAAAATTTATATGGAACCAGAAAAGACCTCGAATAGCCAAAGGAATATTGAAAAAGAAAACCAAAGTTGGTGGCATCACAGTTCCAGACTTCAAGCTCTACTACAAAGCTGTCATCATCAAGACACTATGGTACTGGCACAAAAACAGACACATAGATCAATGGAACAGAATAGAGAGCCCAGAATTAGACCCTCAACTCTATGGTCAACTAATCTTCAACAAAGCAGGAAAGAATATCCAATGGAAAAAAGACAGCCTCTTCAACAAATGGTGTTGGGAAAATTGGACAGCCACATGCAGAAAAATGAAATTGGACCATTTCCTTACACCACACACGAAAATAGACTCAAAATGGATGAAGGACCTCAATGTCAGAAAGGAATCCATCAAAATCCTTGAGGAGAACACAGGCAGCAACCTCTTCGACCTCAGCCACAGCAACTTCTTCCTAGGAACTACGCCAAAGGCAAGGAAGCAAGGGAAAAAATGAACTATTGGGACTTCATCAAGATCAAAAGCTTTTGCACAGCAAAGGAAACAGTCAACAAAACCAAAAGACAACTGACAGAGTGGGAAAAGATATTTGCAAATGACATATCAGATAAAGGGCTAGTATCCAAAATCTATAAAGAGCTTAGCAAACTCAACATCCAAAGAACAAATAATCCAATCAAGATATGGGCAGAGG
>ML102639.1:7996-35222 GCA_003697995.1 Taxidea taxus jeffersonii
CGATCCCAGGACGCTGGGATCGAGTCCCACATCGGGCTCCTTGCTCGGCAGGGAGCCTGCTTCTCCCTCTGCCTCTGCCTGCCACTCTGTCTGCCTGTGCTCACTCTCTCTCTCTAACAAATAAATAAAAATAAAAAATCTTTAAAAAAAAAAGGAAATCTTGTCATTTGTGAAAACATGGGTGGACCCTGAGGGCACTGTACTAAGTGAAACAAGTCAGGAAGAGAAAGACAAATACTACATGATCTCCCTTAAATAAGGAATCCAAAAAAACCCAAAACAAAACAAAATGAAACAAAACAAAAACCGTACAGAAAACAGGCTGGTAGTTGCCAATCTACCAAGAAACAGGGGTGTGGAGGTAAGGATGGGAGGGAATGGTGAAGGCAGTCAAAAGGAACAAATTTTCAGGAATGTAAGTTATAAGATGGTGACTATAGCTGACAATATAGTATACATTTGAAAGTTAAGAGAGTAGATCGTAGAAATTCTTTTAAGAAACTGATTTCTGTAACTATGTGAAGTGATGGATAACTAAACTTATCTGGTAATCATTCTGTAAATATATACATGTGTCTAATCAAGCGCATATCCTAAACTAATACAATATTATGTCAATTATAGCTCAATAAAAGTGGAAAAACATTACCTAGGAATAATTCTACAGGAAGATGTATGTTATCTATATACTGAGAACTATAAAACACTGATGAAAAAAATTAAAAGACCTAAATAAGTTGCGAGATATAACACATTCACGTACTAAAAGACTTAGTTTTAGTATTCATTATCCCCAAATTGATCTACAGATTGAATGCAATTCCAATTAAAATCCCAGTAAGTTTTCCTACAGAAATTCACATGCTGATACTAAGATTTATGTGGAAATACAAAGGACATATAATAGCCAAAACCAGTCTGAGAAGAATAAATCTAGACATACACAACTAGATTTCAAGACTTACCATATGCTAGAGTTAACAAGATTGTTACTGAGACAAGGCTAGATAGAAAAATGGAAAAGAAGACAGTCTCCAGAAACAGACATATATAAGATCACTTACTTTACAACAAAGCAATAGTGCAATTCAGTGGGGAAAAGGGCTGTCTTTTCAATAAATGGTATTAGAGAAACTGGATAGTCACATAGAAAATTAACCTTGATCCTTGTCTCGCACTATTTACAGATGGGTCCTAGACCCAAGTGCAAAACTAAAACTATAAAGATTCTAGAAGGGGTGCCTTGGTTTCCAACCAAGTGTCCAACTCTTGGTTTTGCCTCAGCTCATGTTCTCAGGGTCTTTTAAGATTTTTTTTTCTTTTTTCTTTTTTTTTTTTTAATTCGACAGACAGAGATCACAAGTAGGCAGAGAGGCAGGCAGAGAGAGAGGAGGAAGCAGGCTCTCCGAGGAGCAGAGACCCCCATGCGGGGCTCGATCCCAGGACCCCGGGATCATGACCCGAGCCGAAGGCAGAGGCTTTAACCCACTGAGCCACCCAGGCACCCCTGTTCTCAGGGTCTTAAGGTAGAGCCCTGCATTGGGCTCTGTGCTCAGCACAGTCAACTCTGAGTTTCTCTCTCTCCCTCTGCCCTTCCCCCAGCCTCACTGTCTCTCTTAAATAAATTATATTTAAAACAAAACAAAAATCTCCAGGGCACCTGGGTGGCTCAGTTGGTTAAGCATCTATCTGCCTTTGGCTTAGGTCATGATCCCAGGGTTCTGGGATGGAGCCCCACCATCGAGCTCCTGCCTCACAGGGGAGGCTGCTTCTCCCTCTCCCTCTGCTTGCTGCTCCACCTTCTTGTGCTTTCTCTATCAAATAAATAAATAAATTTTTTTAAAAAAGATTAAGGGGCGCCTGGGTGGCTCAGTGGGTTCTGTCTTCGGCTCAGGTCATGATCTCAGGATCCTGGAATCGAGCCCCACATCAGGCTCTCTGCTCGGCGGGGAGCTTGCTTCCCCTCCTCCCTCTGCCTGCCTTTCTGCCTACTTGTGATCTCTGTCTGTCAAATAAATTTTTTTTAAAAAAAAAACTTTAAAAAAGGGGTTCCTGGGTGGCTCCAGTGGGTTAAGCCTCTGCCTTCAGCTCAGGTCATGATCTCAGGGGAGCCTGCTTGCCCTCCTTTCTCTGCCTGCCTTTCTGCCTACTTGTGATCTCTGTCAAATAAATAAATACAATTTTTTTAAAAAAACTTTAAAAAAGGGGTTCCTGGGTGGCTCCAGTGGGTTAAGCCTCTGCCTTCAGCTCAGGTCATGATCTCAGGGTCCTGGGATTGAGCCTCGCATCGGTCTATCTGCTGGTCAGGAAGCCTGCTTCCTCCTCTCTCTTTACCTGCTTGTCTGCCTACTTGTGATCTCTCTCTCTCTCTCTCGTTAAGTAAATAAATAAAATCTTTAAAAAAAAAAACCTATTAAAATAAATCTTTTTTTAAAAATCGTCCAAGCTGGGAAAAAAAGTAAAATTATTTGCAGACAAAATGATCTTTTAAGTGAAAAATCCTAGGGACGCCTGGGTGGCTCAGTTGGTTAAGCGGCTGCCTTCGGCTCAGGTCATGATCCCAGCGTCCTGGGATCGAGTCCCACATCGGGCTCCTTGCTCAGCAGGGAGCCTGCTTCTCCCTCTGCCTCTGCCTGCCACTCTGTCTGCCTGTGCTTGTTCTCTCTCTCTGACAAACAAACAAATAAAATCTTTAAAAAAAAAAAAATCCTGAAGATTCCACACACAAAACACTAACTCTTAGAATAAATGAATTCAGCAATGTTGCAGGATACCAAATCAATATCCAAAAAATCAGTTGCCAAAGGAATGGAAGGCTTAATATTGATAAAGATGCATACCAGTGAAAAATGAGGGTACACAACATATAATTCAGCCAAGCAGAGAGAAATGACAAGCAGCAAGTTTATCAAAGCAAGAAAAAGAATTTAATAGCACTCTGTCTATATTCTGTCTTCTATTCCTGCCTAACTAAACACAGGTAAAGACACTATGTTCTTGAGGATGAGACAGAAATAATGAGGGAAGTTTTCAATAAGACATACTAAGCATGACAGCAGAAGGGGGTAAAATTAACTCACCAGATCGAAGTCTAGATTTTTACAATGGCAATGACAAAGGAGAAAAGGAACAAATCTCTAATTCTCGGCACTGTTTATTGTATTAAACACAAGTAATAAAGTTTTATCACCAAAGATGAAAACAGATCAGCAAATGATAGTGACAATCATTTGAAGAAACAATTAATTGAAAAGACTTACAATTCCTTTCTTCACTAATCCATATTTTACCGTCAAACAATATTAAGGCTTAGCATAAATACTTGTCAGTCTTTTTAAAAATAAGAAGTTTCTCAGAGAACAGGTCCTCATTAAAACTGCAGAGGACTGAGGGACCTGGGTGGCTCAGTCATTTAAGTATCCAACTTTTAGTTTCAGCTCAGGTCAGGACCTCAGAGGTTGTAAGATCAAGACCCATATAGGGCTCTGTGCTGAGCAGGGAGTCTGCCCAAAGATTCTCTCCCTGGACCCCTCCCCCTCTAAAATAAATAAATCTTTAAAAAAAAAAAAAAAAGCACTGCAGAGGACTTAAGTCAGATCTTTTCTTACATTAACTACTGCTGAGAAATAGCTTGTCAAAACTTCATACACACACACACACACACACACACACACACAATATGAGAAGTCAACTCATGTTCTTTTTTACACCACCCCGAAAAGGGGGGAGAAAAAAAATGTATGTATCAGACATGCCAAACAAGTCAAAAATGGAGATCTGATATTATACAACCACGGATGTGTGAAAACTCTGATCTCAAACACACATGAATTCAAGAATGAAGAAATGTAACATATAGAAAACTCATTTAGAAAAGGTACTGGCAGTAATGTTTTTGCTTAATTTGAGTGGTAAATCACAAAGCTATGGATTATTGTGCCATGCCACCATCATAAGATGTGACATCCTCAAGCTTTCAAAAAGATACTTGTAGTTTGCTACCTAATTAATGACAGAAAATGTTAGGAGAGGAAGAAAGAAGGAAGGAAGGAAGGGAGGGAAGGAGGAGGAAGGAAGGAAAGAAAATGTTAGGAGGAAGCCATTAGGAATCAGAAGGAAGGGGGAAAATAACAAAATAGTACAAACTTACACCAAAGGCTAAGATGTCACTAGAAGAGGCTTATGAATCAATATGTGGCCTGTCAGGAATGCATCACATCCAATCAAGAGAATTTCCTTCTGCAAAATTATTTGGAAAATGTGTTCCTAAAACACAATTATATTAAAATAGCTTAGACACCCACAAAAATTATATGTCAGATATTAAACCTGCATTAAATAACCAAATTGTATTTTACTGAATCCAAAATCATTCTGGAGGGGCGCCTGGGTGGCTCACTGGGTTAAGCCACTGCCTTTGGTTTGGGTCATGACCTCAGGGTCGCAACCCCCCATGGAGTCCTGCATTGGGCTCTCTACTCAGCAGAGAGCCTGCTTCCCCTCTCTCTTTCTGCCTATTTGTAATCTGTCAAATAAATAAATAAAATCTTTAAAAAACAGAACAAAACAAAATCATTGTGGACAACAAAATAAACTTAAATAAGGCCTCAAATCTTCTATGCAAACAAAATCATACGTAAATTTTTTTTAAGATTTTATTTATTTGATAGATGGAGATCACAAGTAGGCAAAGAAGCAGGCAGAAAGAGAGGAGGAAGTAGGCTCCCTGCAGAGCCGAATGGGGCACCTGGGTGGCTCAGTGGTTAAGCGTCTGCCTTTGGCTTGGGTCATGATCCCAGGGTCCTTGGATCAAGCCCAGGGCTCTCTGCTCAACAGGAAGCCTACTTTTCCCTCTCCCACTCCCCCTGCTTGCGTTCCCTTCTTGCTGTCTGTCTCTCTCTCTGTCAACTAAATAAATAAAAGATTAAAAAGAAAATTATCTTTGGCTATTGAGAGGGGAAAAAAATCCTAGTTCTATTAAGTTTTCCAAAATGAAGATGTGAAAAGAAAAACAGTATCCTAAGAGTCCATCCTAGTGTTAGGATTTTGGGAGTCCATTTTAGTAAATCTCCATAAATCATTTTTGTGGCATTTTGAAAATATGACCTTCCATATCAAAACAGGGATATTCTCAAGCGTCTTAAACTAAACTTGGGTAGTAAGCTTAAACAAATTTAAATATAAACTGTCCTTCCTAGCTCAGCTTAGTTTTCCTGAGTATCCAAAAGTGTCAGCTCATGGCAGATATTAATCTAGCAAGAGATGAAATAGACAAAGGAATACTACATTCACAATTACAAACACTGATGAGATAAGCAACATTTTTAAACATTTTCATTTATAAAGGCTAAATGGTTTTCAAAGTATTTGCATTACCGCTCCCAAATACAGGAACCATAATTCATAGTACATTTTAAAAAGATATTAAGGGGCGCCTGGGTGGCTCAGTGAGTTGAGCCTCTGCCTTCCGCTTGGGTCGTGACCTCAGGGTCCTGGGACCAAGCCCCACATTGGGCTCTCCGCTCAGCGTGGGGCTTACTTCCCCCTCTCTCTCTGCCTGCTGCTCTGCCTGCTTGTGATCTCTTTCTCTCTGTCAAATAAATAAATAAAAATTTTTAAAAAGATATTAAAATGAACTATTCTGTAAACAGTCTATATTATATGACCTACAGATACTCATACTTGGGGGGATCCCTGTAAAAAGGTCCCAATTTGGGGCACCTGGGTGTCTCTGTGGGTTAAAGCCTCTGCTTTTGGCTCAGGTCATGATTTCAGGGTCCTGGGATCCAGCCCTATACCGGGCTCTCTGCTCAGCGGGGAGCCTACTCCCTCCTCTCTCTCTGCCTACTTCTCTACCTACTTGTGATCTCTGTCAAATAAATAAAATCTTTAAAAAAAAAAAAAGGTCCCAATTTGTCATCTAATCTTGTTGAGACCCACTAATCAACAAGGTACACTCACACACTTGCAGCTTCTTTGGGGTGGTGGGAGGGAGAGTACCTTAAGCAGGCTCCATACCCAGTGAGGAGCTTGCCAGGGGGCTCAATATCACAACCCTGAAATCACGACTGGAGCCCAAATCAAGAATTGGATGCTTAAACAAGTGAGCCACCCAGATGCCCACCACCCCCGCACTTTCCCACCTGCAGCTTCTTAGTGACTCACTTTTAAAAATGAGCCAATCAGGGACGCCTGGGTGGCTCAGTTGGTTGAGCATCTGCCTTTGGCTCGGCTCATGATCCCATGTCCCCGGATGGAGTCCCGCATCGGGCTCCTTGCTCGGCAGGGAGCCTGCTTCTCCCTCTGCCTCTGCCTGCCACTCTCTCTGCCTGAGCTCTCTCTGACAAATAAAATAAATAAAATATTTTAAAAAAAATTTTTTTTAAATGAGCCAATCAGGGCTCAGTGGGTTAAACATCTACCTTCAGCTTGGGTCATGATGCCAGGGTCCTGGGATCAAGCCCTACATGGGGCTCTCTGCTCAGTGTGGAGCCTGGTTCTCCATCTTCCACTCCCCCCCAACTTGTGCTCTCTATGTGTCAAATAAATAAAATATTTAAAATAAATAAATAGGGCACCTGGGTAGCTCAGTTGGTTAAGCGACTGCCTTTCACTCAGGTCATGATCCCAGAGTCCCAGAATCAACTCCCACATTAGGCTCCTGGCTCCATGGGGAGTCTGCTTCTCCCTCTGATCTTCTACCCTCTTATGCTCTCTCTCTAATAAAATCTTTTAAATAAATAAGTAGATAGATACATAAATTTATTAAAAAAATAAGAGTTAGGTATGAAAGATGCCTGACAAAAAACACAATAAATTTAAAGTAACAGGGAAGAAAAGAATAAAAGGCAGAAATCAATGAAATATATAAACAACAACAAATGAGAAAGAGTATCATTAACAAAACTAAATAGTTTAAAAAGAAACAAAATACAGGGCCCCTGGGTGGCTCAGTCCTTGGGCGCCTGCCTTCAGCTCAGGTCATGACCACAGGATCCTGGGATCCAGCCCCCCATCGGGTCCTCTGCTCGAGAGGCCTGTTTCTCCCTCTCCCCCTGCGTGTGTTCACTCTCTCACTGTGTCTCTCTCTGTCAAATAAATAAAAATATTTTTTTAAAAATAAGTAAATAAGGGGCACCTGGATGGCTCAGTGGGTTAAAGCTGCTGCCTTCGGCTCGGGTCATGATCCCAGGTTCGTGGGATCGAGCCCCGCGTCGGGCTCTTTGCTCTGCGGACAGCCTGCTTCCTCCTCTCTCTCTGCCTACTTGTGATTTCTATCAAATAAATAAATAAATCTTTTAAAAAAAATTTATTATGAATATGTGATTACTTGAAAACTTAGATAAAAATTAAAGAAATATTAAAAAAATATAAAATGACAAAACAGGTACCAAAAAAACAGAGAATTTAAACAAATCAAAAACTCAAGAAATTAACTGGTAACAGAAGACTTATCTTTCCCCAAAATCCCCTAAGATGATTTCACAGTTAAGTTCTAACCAACTCTCAAGAAAAAAGTTGCCTTGTATTACATATATGAATCCAACAGTGTTTTTTTCTTTTAAGATTTTTATTTATTTATTTGACAGAGAGAGAGAGAGCACAAGCAGGGGGAACTACAGAGGATGATAGAGAAGCACGTTCCCCGCTGAGCAGGGAGCCCAATGTAGGGCTGGATCCCAGGACTCTGGGATCATGACCTGAGCTGAAAGCAGCCACTTCACCAACCAAGCCAGCCAGGCGCCCCGCCCAGTAGTGGGTTTTTTATTTTTTTAAATACATCATTATCAGCAAGCTTCTCCCTTAAAATGCAAGAATGGTTCAACATCAGAAAAAATTTATAATGTAAGTGACCATATATAAATAGACTATGGGAGAAAACAGGTATCTCTGTCAATGCAGCAAAAACTTTAACACCTATTAATGATTTAAATTTTTTTAAAAAGTCATAAACTAGGAATAGAAAGGAATGTTAACCTGGTAATGGTTATACAGACCAAAACTGTATAACAATTATACATAGACCTTAGATATTTGAGACTAACAATAAAATAAGGTTAACTTTTTTTTGTTTTTTGACAGAGAGATCACAAGAAGGCAGAGAGGCAGGCAGAGAGGCTGAAGCAGGCTCCCTGCAGAGCAGAGAGCTCGATTCGGGGTTCAATCCCAGGACCCTGGGATCATGACCTGAGCCAGAGGGAGAGGCTTAACCTACTGAGCCACCCAGTGCCCCAATATGATTAATTCTAACACCATTAATACTTTACACACTACCATAAAAGAAAAAAAAATTTTTTTTCTTTGGCTCAGGTCATGATCTGAGAGTCCCAGGATCGAGTACAGCATCCAGCTCCCACTCCATGGGGAGTCTGTTTCTCCTTCTGACCTTCTCCCCTCTCATGTTCTCTCTCACTTTCTCTCTCTCTCTCTCTCAAATAAATAAAATCTTAGGGGTGCCTGGGTGGCTCAGTGGGTTAAGCCTCTGTCTTCAGCTCAGGTCATGACTCAGGTTCCTGGGATCGAGGGCCACATCAGGCTCTCTGCTCAGCAGGGAGCCTGCTTCCCCCCCCCCCCCGTCTCTGCCTCTCTGCCTGATTGTGATCACTCTCTGTGTCAAATAAAATATTTTTTTAAAAAATTTTTAAATAAAATCTTAAAAAGGGGGGAGGGGACTGAAAGGGAAAAGATACTAGATACTGTCATTGTTTTCATAAATAATCTGTAAAAGCTTACTTACCACTGGGTGGCTCAGTGGATTAAACCTCTGCCTTCCGCTGGGGTCGTGATCTCAGGGTCCTAGGATCGAGTCCCACATAGGGCTCTCTGCTCAGCAGGGAGCCTACTTCCCCACCACCCCGCCCCCGCTACCTGCCTCTCTGCCTACTTGTGACCTCTGTCAAATAAATGAATCAAATCTTTAAAAAAACAAAAAAAACTAGCTTACTATTAGAACAAAGATCTGTTCAGCCAAGTTAACAAATATAAGATCAGGCTATAAAAGTTAGTATCAGATGTCTACCCAAGCAACAACCAAATTAAAAATATAATACAGGGACGCCTGGGTGGCTCAGTTGGTTAAGCGGCTGCCTTCGGCTCAGGTCATGATCCCAGCATCCTGGGATCGAGTCCCACATCGGGCTCCTTGCTCGCCAGGGAGCCTGCTTCTCCCTCTGCCTCTGCCTGCCTCTCTGTCTGCCTGTGCTCGCTCTATCTCTAACAAATAAATAAATAAAACATTTTAAAAAATATATAATACAGAGGGGCGCCTGGGTGGCTCAGTGGGTTGAAGCCTCTGCCTTCGGCTGGGGTCCTGATCCCAGGATCCTGGGATAGAGCCACGCATGGGGCTCTCTGTTCAGCAGGGAGCCTGCTTCCTCCTCTCTTTCTCTGCCTGCTTCTCTGACTACTTGTGGTCCCTGTCTGTCAAATAAATGTATAAAATCTTAAAAAAAAAAAAAAAATATATATATATATATATAAATAATACAGAGAAAATAGGAACGCCTGCCTGGCTCAGCTGGTAAAGCATGTGACTCTTGATCTCAATGTCATGAATTCGAACCCCACACTGGGTACAGAGATAAGTAAATAGGGGCGCCTGGGTGGCTCAGTGGGTTAAAGCCTTTGCCTTCGGCTCAGGTCATGATCCCAGGACCCTGGGATTGAGCCCCGCATCTAGTTCTCTGCTCAGCAGGGAGCCTGCTTACCTTCCTCTCTCTCTGCCTACTTGTGATCTCTGTCAAATAAGTAAGTAAAATCGTAAAAAAAAAAAAAACTGAAGATGGGTACCTGGGTGGCTCAGTGGGTTAAAGCCTCTGCCTTCAGCTCAGGTCATGATCTCGGGGTCCTGGGATCCAGCCCCACATCGGGCTCTCTGCTCAGCGGGGAGCCTGCTTCCTCCTCTCTCTCTCTTTGCCTGCCTTTCTGCCTACTTGTGATTTGTCTGCCAAATAAATAAATAAATAATCTTTAAAAAAAAAAACTGGAGAGAGAGAGAGAGAGAAAATATTTGCAAGTCATATTTCTGACTGCAGAATAGACAACATTTAAAACTCAACAACAAAAACACAACCTGACTAAAAATGGACAAAGAACTTTTACATTTCTCCAAAGATGATGTACAAATTATGAACAAATTAAAAGATGTTCAATATCACTAGTCACTGAAATACAAATCAAAACTATAATGAAATACCACTTATAATAGCCACTATATAAAACAGTATGGTGGTTCCTCAAAAAATTAAAAATAGGGGCACCTGGGTGGCTCAGTGGGTTAAAGCCTCTGCATTCGGCTCAAGTCATGACCCCAGGGTGCTGGTAGGGATAGAGCCCTACATCGGGCTCTCGTGCTCAGCAAGGAGCTTGCTTCCCTTCCTCTCTCTCTGTCTGCCTTTCTGCCTACTTGTAATCTCTATCTGTCAAATAAATAAATTAAAAAAAAAGAAAAAAAAAAAGAAGAAAATTCCGGGGCATCTCGGTGGCTCAGTTGTTAAGCAGCTGCCTTCAGCTCAGGTCCTGGGATCTCAGGGTCCTGCACTGGGTTCCCTGCTCCATGGGAAGCCTGCTTCTTCCTCTCCTACTCCCCCTCTCTGCTTGAGTTCCCTCTCTCGCTATCTGTCAAATAAATAAAATCTAAAAAAAAAAGGAAAAGAAAAAGAAAATTCTACATATGCTACCACGTGGCAATGTGAGGACATTTTGCTAAGTCAAATAAGCCTGTCACAAAAAGGCAAATATTATATGATACCACTTATATGAGATAATTACAATAGTTAAAAATCATAAAGACAGAAATTTTAATGCTATCTGCAGGGACTAGGGGGAGAAGAGAATGGGAAATTACTGTTTAATGGGTACAGAGTTTCAGTTTTCAAATTTTATTAACTTATTATAAAGTAGCTAAGAATTATGTATTCTTGGTTAACTTAAGAAATCTATTAAAAAATCTTTAAACCCTGGGTGCCTGAATGGCTCAGTAAGTTAAGTGCATGCCTTCAGCTCAGATCATGATCTCAGGTTCCTGGAATCAAGTCTCAAGTTGGACTCCGCTCAGCAGAGAGTCCGCTTCTCCCTCTCACTCTCCCTCTGTGCTCTCTGTCTCCCTCTCTAATAGATAAATAAAATCTTTAAAATATTTTTAAAACCCTAATAAAAGAAAAAGGGAAATATTCCTTGTCAATTCTCCCCCAAATTTATCTATAAATTCAATATACAATCCCAGTAAGTGTTCCAATAGTTTTGTTTAATTCAACAAATTTATTCTAAAGTTTCACTGGAAGAAAAGACTCACCCAACCCTGAGGGAAGGGAGAAGGGAGAGTAAGAGTTAATAGGTAACATTATCCCAAGTAACAAAATGTTAAGTAAGGGCAGTATGATTTGATACTGGCTTAGAACAGATAATGAAACAAAACAGAGAATTCAGGGACGCCTGGGTGGCTCAGTTGGTTAAGCGGCTGCCTTCGGCTCAGGTCATGATCCCAGTGTCCTGGGATCGAGTCCCACATCGGGCTCCTTGCTCAGCAGTGAGCCTGCTTCTCCCTCTGCCTGCCAGTCTGTCTGCCTGTGCTCACTCCTGCGCGCTCTCTCTCTCTCTGTGAAAAATAAATAAATTAAAAAAAAAAAAAACAGAGAATTCAGACTAACAGGGGAATTTAATATATCATAAATAAATTTTATGAATATTAAAAGAAACCATCTCAGGAAAAAGATAACTGTTTGGTAAATGATGCCAGGAAAACCAGTTCTCTAGAAGGGAATAACAGTGAATCCCTACAGAACCTACACAAATGTCTTAAAGATGGATTAAAGACATTAATGTGAAAGGTAAAACAATGAAGTTAAAGAACTTCAGTCAAAAATGTCTAAAACTATGGGGTACCTGGCTGGCTCAATTGTTAGAACATGCAACTCTTGCTCTAGGGATTAAGTTTGAGCCTCACACTGGGTGTAGAAATTGCTTACAATTAAAATCTTTAAAAAAAAAAAAAGGTCAAACAATTAGGTCAAAAAAATTATTAATTTGATTGCATCAAATTTAAATTTTTCTTTACTCAAAGAGATTACAAGAAGACATTTCCAGGGGCTCTTGGGTGGCTAAGTCATTTAAGCATCTGCCTTCAGCTCAGGTCAAGATCCTAGAGTCCTGGGATTAAACCCTGCATCCCGGGATGCCTGGGTGGCTCAGTTGGTTAAGTGGCTGCCTTCGGCTCAGGTCATGATCCCAGCGTCCTGGGATCGAGTCCCACATCAGGCTCCTTGCTCGGCAGGGAGCCTGCTGCTCCCTCTGCCTCTGCCTGCCTCTCTGTCTGCCTGTGTTTGCTCTAACTAATAAATAAATAAAATCTTAAAAAAAAAAAAATTTAAACCCTGCATCCGGCTCCCTGCTCGGCAGGGAGAGTCTCTTCATCCTCTACCCCTCCCCCCTGCTCAGGATCTCTCTCACTCGATTAAAATAAATAAAATCTTTAAAAAAGGAAGAAGAAGAAGGGCACCTGGGTGACTCAGTGGGTTAAAGCCTCTGCCTTCGGCTCAGATCATGACCCCAGGGTCCTGGGATCGAGCCCCTCATCCGGCTCTCTGCTCAGCAGTGAGCCTGCTTCCCCCCATCTCTCTCTTTCTGCCTGCCTCTTTGTCTACTTGTGATCTCTGTCAAATAAATAAATCTTAGGAAAAAAAAAAGAAGAAATTTCATAAACAAGGAACCCTATAACTCGAGAAAACAAAACAGCAGTGCCTGGGTGGCTCAGTCAATTAAGTGTCTGACTTTTTTTTTAAGATTTTATTTATTTATTTGAGAGAGAGACAGTGAGAGAGAGCATGTGAAGGGAGAAGGTCAGAGGGAGAAGCAGACTCCCCGTGGAGCTGGGAGCTCGATGCGGGACTTGATCCCGGGAGTCGGGGATCATGACCTGAGCCACCCAGGAGCCCAAGTGTCTGACTCTTTGATTTTGACTCAGGTCATGATCTCAGGATTGTGAGATGGAGCCCCACCTTGGGCTCCAAGCTCAGCATGGAGTCAGCTCAAGATTCTCTCTCCCTCTTCCCTCGATCAAATGCAAGGGCTCTCTCACTCTCTCTCAAAAATAAAACAAACAAACAAACAAACAAACAAAAAACAATAACCTCATTCCAAAAATATGAGCAAAAAATTATAAATAGGCACTTTACTGAAGAAGAAACACAATAAGCATGTGATGGGATGCTAAAACCGATTATCAGAGGGCAAAATTTTCAAATATGAGATATTCTTTAGCAGATTAGCAGAATTATAGAAGTGGCATATTATCAAGTGTTGGATAGAATGCAAAGATAAAGGAAAAATATCATGCCCTGACAGTTAAGAGTACAAATCAATTTCTTTCTTATTCTACTCCCTACACTATTCTAGAAAACAATCTTATAATACTTGTCAAATTAAATACACATCCCCCATAATCCAGCAGTTCTGCACCTGGGTCTACATTACAAAGAAATTCTCATAAGGGTGTATGATGGGACCCATACCTGGATGTTCACTATAATACCGACTTTCAACAAAGTGAAGATGAAGACAACATAGGTGGTCGGCACTGAGAGTAGACAGCTAAACTGTAATGGAAGCATACTACATACTACCATATAACAGTCATAAGCAATTAGGTATACATGCATTTTAAAAATATACTGCCTCGGAGAAAATATGAATATTTAAATTATATAGGGTAAAATACATGTACACAGAAGAAAGCACATTTAGTAGGAACAAATACAAATAAAAAGTACACATTAGAGGGCACCTGGGTGGCTCAGTGGGAAGCCTCTGCCTTCAGCTCAGGTCATGATCTGAGGGTCCTGGGATCGAGGCCCACATCAGGCTCTCTGCTCAGCAGGGAGCCTGCTTCCCCCTCTCTCTCTGCCTACTTGTGATCACTCTCTGTGTCAAATAAATAAAATCTTTAAAAAAAAAATTTTTTTTTTAAAGTACACATTAGAGGGATGCCTGGGTGGCTCAGTTGGTTAAGCGGCTGCGTTCGGCTCAGGTCATGATCCCAGCATCCTGGGATCGAGTCCCACATCTGGCTCCTTGCTCAGCAGGGAGCCTGCTTCTCCCTCTGCCTCTGCCTGCCTGTGCTCATGCGCTCTCTCTCTAACTAATAAATAAATAAAATCTTTAAAAAAATAAAAAAATAAAAATAAATAAAGTACACATTAGAATGGTTACCTATGACAGGAGAGAAATGAACGTGCAGTATGAGGATAAAAGGAAGGATATAAAACAGGCAGGACTTTGTACAAACCAGTGATAACAACGGGCTATAAACTGAGGATTATAATTAACTTAACCCTCTGCACCTAAGATCCAAGAAGAAAATGTTAATGGGTGGATAAAGAAATCAGCAGAAATCTGAAAATAATCCAGAAATGGTGATAATACATAATGGGATTGAAATAGAAAAATTAAAGACAAGACTTGCTTTGGAAGAAAGAAACTTTTTACATATCCAGAATAAGTCCTGATAATAGGCCTTAATTAAGTACTGCTTGAAAATTTCTTTGATGTGCTGGAAAATGGTGCCTACATAAATTACCTACTTAATATAGTTTCCTTTATTCCTGAGAGAGCTGAGCCTTCCATCTTTGTCTTTTTGTTTGTTAACAATCTTAATTTTCATTAAGACTTTATTAACACTGGGGCGCCTGGGTGGCTCAGTCGTTAAACATCTGCCTTTGGCTGAAGTCATGATCCCAGAGTCCTGGGATCGAGCCCCACATCGGGCTCTTCCTTCGCCCACTCCCTCTGCTTCTGTACCCTCTCTCGTTACTATCTCTGTCAAATAAATAAATAAAATCTTAAAAAAAAAATACACACACACTTTTTAAAAAAGACTTTATTAACATTTCATGCACATTAATTTGGAGAAAAAGTACAGATTTTAAAAACAAAGAAAATAAAAATCACCAATAGTACAGTAAACAAGTCCACCTACCAATCACCCCTATTCTGACAGAGACAGGAAGAGAAAAGTAGGCCACCCATCTTAGAAAGTAAAGAGATAGAACACTGGTCTTCTCATTCCCAGTATTCACCTGCCCCAATTTCCCAGGATTGTATCCAAGAACCTGGCAACAACTAACTACGCCTAAAATTGCCATCAACACACAGAAATCCTAACCAGCCAAATTTGTTCCCATTTATATTATACTTAAGTGGACAAATGCCACCAGGTGGCACCAAACTGTAATCAGGACCATGTCAGAATGGGATCAAGCAGCTCCCTGTAACTTCAGGCCAGCTAGAAACAACACTACACTTTTATTTTGTGTGATTAAACTTTTTGAACTCCACCTATCTCCTAAAGCAGAATTTTACTTACCACCAACCAGACTTAGATCATATTTTAACACTTTAATATACTACTATATGTTAAAATAAAATCAAATTATATCACTTATGCCAATATACATGCATATAGTTTTATATCTGAATGTGTACCATTACCCACTGAATAATAAACTATTAATCCATATAAACATACAAATTTATTTATAAATTGAAAGTTGAGTAGGAACTGAATGTTTATATACCTCCAAAATAGCTTGCCACAAAATACTACTACAAAGGAGAAGAGTAACTTTAGAGAAACCTGGCAAATACCTTCTAAGTAACCAACCAAAGTGGATATCATCAATAATGAGGCAAATCAAAATCATGTGCCCTCTGAAATAAACATGAGGAAACATTATTAACTCAAACTGAGGGATACTCTACAAAATAACTGTCCTGTAACCATCAAATCCATCAAGGGCATTAAAGTCTGGAAAAAAAAAACCCAGAAATGATTAGAATCTGAAAGAGATTGTAGAGACAGAGGATAACTAAAAACAAAAGCAACACATGGTTATCAATTGAGCTCCTCTACTACAAAGAACAGTAATTAAGAAAATAAACAAGGGGGGTGCAAGGGGGGCGCCTGGGTGGCTCAGTGGGTTAAGCCTCTGCCTTCGGCTCAGGTCATGAACCCGGAGGGCCACATTAGGCTCTCTGCTTAGCAGGAAGCCTGCTTCTTCCTCTCCCATTCCCCCTGCTTGTGTTCCTCATCTCACTGTGTCTCTCTCTGTCAAATAATAAAATCTTAAAAAAAAAAAAAAAAAAATGCAAGATAGAAGGGGCCTTGACGACTAGATGGCACTAATGTCTCAACAATAATTTCCTAATTGTTGATAGTTACACTGTGATTATACAGAATAATCTTGTTAGTAGGGAATAAACTCTAAAATATTTAAAGAAATGGTGGGAAATCAGAGATTGGCAACTTACAATCAAATGGTACAGGAACAAAGTTTTTGGAATTTTTCTCTAAGTTTGTGTTTGTTAAAAATTAATTATTTTGAAAGTAGGCTCCTAACATGTTGCCTGAACTCACAACCTTCAGATTAAGACCTGAGCTGAGGGGGCGCCTAGATAGCTCAGTCCTTAAGCATCTCCCTTACACTCAGGTCAGGATCTCAGGTCCTGGGATAGATCCCCAGATTGGGCTCCCTGGTCAGTGGGATGCCTGCTTCTCCTTGTCCCGCTCCCCCTGCTTGTACTTCCTCTCGCTGTTATCCTCTCTGTGTGTCAAATAATAAAATTAAAAAAAAAAAAAAAAAAAGACCTGAGCTGAGGTCAGGAGTCAGACTCTTAACCAACTAGGCCACCCAGGTGCCCCATTAAAAATAAAAATAAAAAAAAAAAAAAAGAAAAGATTCTTCCCTGAAACAAATAATACATTATATGTTAATTGAATTTAAGTTAAAAAGATACATATATATATATCTATTTAAGTTAAAAGGATATATATATGTATGTATGTGTATATATATATACAAAATATGTATATGTGTATATATATATAAAATATGGGGCGCTTGGGTGGCTCAGTCAGTTGGGCATGTACCTTCAACTTGGGTCATGATCCCAGAGTCCTGGGATCAAGCCCTGCATTGGGCTCCCTGCTTGGTGGGAAGCATGCTTCTCCTTCTCCCACTCCCCCTGCTTGTGTTCCCTTTCTCATTGTGTCTCTCTCTGCCAAATAAATAAAATCTTTTTTTTTTTTTAAAGACTTATTTATTTATTTATTTATTTATTTATTTATTTATTTGACAGAGAGAGAGAGAGAGATCACAAGTAGGCAGAGAGGCAGGCAGAAAGAGGAGGAAGCAGGCTCCCTGCTGAGCAGAGACGGGGCTCAATCCCAGGACACTGAGATAATGACCTGAGCTGAAGGCAGAGGCTTTAACCCACCGAGCCACCCAGGTGCCCCCTGAAAAAATAAAATCTTAAAAAAAAAAAAAGGGGGCGCCTGAGTGGCTTGGTGGGTTAAAGCCTCTCTGCCTTCAGCTCGGGTCATGATCCCAGCGTCCTGGGACCGAGCCCCACATCGGGCTCTCTGCTCAGCAGGGAGCCTGCTTCCTCCTCTCTCTCTCTGCCTGCCTCTCTGCCTACTTGTGATCTCTGTCTGTCAAATAAATAAATAAACTCTTAAAAAAAAAAAAGAGGAAGAAGATTAAATTTAATTAAAAGGAAAGAAGCAAGTGTCAAATCAGTAATGTGAAGGTAGTAAGGAATCTGGACTAGCAGGATTCGGAAGGGCAGGCAAATTTTAAGAGGTGAAGAGTAAGCCAGAAGTAAGGAATCCAGACAGGCAGGTCAGTTACGTCATCAGCCATCAGGACACAGAAGAAACTTGTTATTGCAAAGGGCATCTAAACCATGAGTTCAGTAATTCATGATGCCAGCTACTATCAGGGCACAGCTGGTCTAGTATCATGAGATGAAGAGTAAATATATGTGACTGAGAAATGAAGTAACCAATGCCAGCCTCATTACCAGTTTCTGATGTAACTGTCCTTGCAGCTATTGCCACTCTCAACACCCACAGAATCAATACATCCCTAAGGCCCAGGAACAATTATAACCTGATTACTTGTATAAGCCCTCCATCCTCAGACTCCACTGAACCCTGACTGGTCTAATTACCAGACTTCAACCTCTTTCCTCCAGCCCAAATGCCAACATGTGCCCCAACTCTACTTCTGAAGTTCTTGTTCTAGAAGTATATTTCATTTCTGCTTGCTGTGCTCAGTATCTTCCTGAAGGCTGTACTCGGTTTCAAACTTCAGTAGCAGGGTTAGTCCTCTCACCAGGCAACTTCCTGACAAACCATCTTGTCTGAATATCCAACTATCCTGCTTTAGGAGTCAGGGCAAAATAGAATTAAGGCAGATAGACTTAATAAAACTACAAAATCAGGGGCGCCTAGGTGGCTCGGTGGGTTCGGGCCTCTGCCTTCGGCTCAGGTCATGGTCTCATGGTCTCAGGATCCTGGGATTGAGCCCCACATCGGGCTCTCTGCTCATCAGGGAGGCTGCTTCCCCCTCTCTCTTCTGCGTGCCTCTCTGCCTATTTGTGATCTCTCTCTCTCTCTCTCTCTGTCGAATAAACAAATAAAATCTTTAAAAAAAAAAAGATTTATTTATTTGAGAAAGAGAGTGAGAGAATGCATGAGCATGAGCATGTGCATGAGCAGGGGGAGGGGCAGAGGAAAAGGGAAACAAAGAATCCTCAAGCAAACTCCCGGCAGTGGGTGGAGCCCAACTGGGGGCTGGATCCCAGGACCCTGAAATCATTACCTGAGCCAAAATCAAGAGCAAGCTGCTCAACCGAGTCACCCAGGCGCCGCAATTCATTTAATTCTTAAAACAACCCTGTGAGTAGGTATATCATCGAACTCATACTATAAAGAGGAAAACGAATACAAAGAATTTTAGAAACTTGCACAAGGTCACACAGCTAGTAAATAATGGAGTCTAGATATTTCATATATATATTCCCCTTAAAACAAGGCAGGGTACATGGTAATCACTTAATAAAGAGTAGCTATTGTTGGGGCACCTGGGTGGCTCAGTGGGTTAAAGCCTCTGCCTTCGGCTCTGGTCATGATCCCAGGGTCCTGGGATCAAGCCCTGCATCAGGCTCTAGGCTCAGCAGGGAGCCTGCTTCCTCCTCTCTCTCTCTGCCTGCCTCTCTGCCTACTTGTGATCTCTGTCTGTCCAATAAATAAAAGTCTTTTTTAAGGGACGCCTGGGTGGCTCAGTTGGTTAAGCGGCTGCCTTCGGCTCAGGTCATGATCCCAGCGTCCTGGGATCGAGTCCCACATCGGGCTCCTTGCTTGGCAGGGAGCCTGCTTCTCCCTCTGCCTCTGCCTGCCTCTCTCTGCCTGTGCTCACTCTCTCTCTCTCTCTAACTAATAAATAAATAAAGTCTTTAAAAAAAAAAATCCTTTTTAAAAAAAGAGTAGCTATTGTTATCTTTGTTAATTCTCTATGGAATGTGATAATTTTCTCATTTTTTAAAAGATTTTTTACTTATTGGGCGCCTGGGTGGCTCAGTGGGTTAAGCCTCTGCCTTCGGCTCAGGTCATGATCTTAGGGTCCTGGGATCGAGTCCCGCATCGGGCTCTCTGCTTGGCAGGGAGCCTGCTTCCTCCTCTCTCTCTGTCAAATAAATAAATAATCTTAAAAAAAAAAAAAAAACTCTCGAAAAAAAGATTTTATTTATTGGAGAGAACAGAATGCAGGAACTCGAGTCAGGGGAGGGGCAGAGAGCAAGCGGGAGAAGCAGGCTCCCTTCTGTACGGCTTGATCCCAGGACTCTGGGATCATGATCTGAACAGAAGGCAGGAGTTTAAATGACTGAGCCACCCAGGCAACCTGACATTTTCATTTTAGATGAAGACTCCTTAGCCTGAAAACTGCCTGACCCATTAGATGGTTTCCTTTTTCTTTTCTTTTTTTGTTTTTTGTTTTGACAGAGAGAGACACAAGGAGAGAGGGAACACAAGCAGGAGGAGTGGGAGAGGGAGAAGCAGGCTTCCCGCTGAGCAGGGAGGCCAATGTGGGGCTTGATCCCAGGACCTGGAGATCACAATCTGAGCCTAAGGCAGATGCTTAACCCTTGAGTCACCCAGGCACCCCATGGACTGTTTCTTCTACATGTGTGAGGCTGGCTCAGTAATAGGCAGTCATACTTCAACTACTAGGCTAATCTAGACGCTCTTCACCTTCCTTATCTGGCTCTAAATAGGAAACATACACTCTCAGATCACAATATTTAGCAGGCTTAATGATGAATAGAGTAAAAAATCATATGATCATCTCCCTAAGATGCTGAAAAGGCACTCAAAAGAATTCAACATCCATTCTTGACCATTAAAAAAGGGGGGCAGAAGATATTTCTATAACATGGCAAAGCATATTATAGATAACTCAAACCCAACATGATGTTTAGTAAATGCCAAGGGCATTCTTAGTAAGGTCAGGAAAAAGATAGGGATATTCTTCATCATTATGGTTACTTAATAACATTATTCTGCATATACCAGCCAATATAAGAGGATAAGAGAGATAAGCATAAATAAGAGAGGAAAAGTATAAAAATGACAAGAACTAAAATTATCATGATTGTCAAATTATCTGCTTTATACGGAAATCTAAAAGAATCGACTAGAAAATTATTACAAACAATAACCATTCAGTTGGGTGCAGGTGCAAATTAACACAATAAATTCAAAAGTGCGCCCACAAAGAAATATCTACTTAGAAAAGAGAAGAAAATATCCGATTTGAAATACCACAATAAAGATCAATTACTTACAATAAAATTGAATGCAAGATTAATAAATGAAGAAAAAGTATGAAGATACTCTTTAATGACAATGAAAGTACATATTAAGTGAAAAAAGGGGTGATGCAAGTTAAGTATGATACCATTTGTGTGAAAAAAGGTATCTAGACAGAGACATTACACTCTTCACAAAAATTAACTGAAAATCGACCAGAGATCTAATGTAAAACACAAAACCATAAAATTCCTAGAGCACAGTAAAAAATCTAGATGACCTTTGATTTGGTGATAACTTTTTAGACAATGCCAAAGGCATGGAAGAAAGAACCTGGTAAGTTGGACCTCATTAATTAAATTTAATTAAACTTAATTTAATTAAAATTAAAATTAAAAAGAGCTCTGTGGATGACACTGAGAAGAGAATGAAAAGAGAAGTCACATCATAGGAGAAAATATTGGTATAAGACACATGTGCTAAAAGACTTATCTAAAATATACAAATATTTATATATTTATATAAATAAAATATACAAAGAACTCTTAAAAGTCAACAATAAGAAAACAAATAAAAGCCAACAATAAGAAAACAGACATGATTTAAAAACAGGCAAAAGATCTGAACAGAACTCTCACTAAGGAAGATAGACAAATAGCAAATAAACATATGAAAAGATTTCTCAACAATACACACATTAGAATGGCAAATTAAAACAATGAGATTCCACTAGACACCTATTAGAATTGTTAAGATCCAAAACATTGACAAAACCAAATGCTGATGAGAATGTGGAACAACTAGAACTCTTATTCATTGCTGGTGGGAATGTAAAATAGTATAGCCACTGTGAAAAGACAGTCAGGCAGTTTCTTAAAAAATTAAATATACTCTCATACAATGCAGCAATCATGCTCCTTGGTATTTAACATCCAAATCAGTTAAAAACTAATGTCCGGGGCACCTGGGTGGCTCAGTGGGTTAGGCCTCTGCCTCTGGCTCAGGTCGTGATCCCAGGGTCCTGGGATCAAGCCCCACATGGGACTCTCTGCTCGGCACGGAGCCTGCTTCCCCCTCTCTCTCTGCCTGCCTCTCTGCCTACTTGTGATCTCTATCTCTGTCAAATAAATAAATAAAATCTTTTTAAAAATTAAAATAAAAAAACTAATGTCCACACAAAAGCCTGTGCATAAATGTTTACAGCAACCTTATTAATAACTGTCAAAAGTTGGAAGCAACCAAGATGTCCTTCAACAGGTAAACGGAAACAAACTATGGTACATCCAGACAATGTAATATTACAGAATGCTAATAAGGAATGAGCTGTCAAGCCACTATAAGACATGGAGGATCCTAAATGCATATTACTAAGTAAAAGCCAATCTGAAAAGGCTGCATACCAAGATTACAACTATATGGCATTCTGAAAAAAACAAAACTATAGAGACAGAAAAAAAGATCAGTGGTTGCCAGTGGTTCAGAAGCAGGAGAGATGAACAAGAGAGCACAGAGGATTTTTGGGACAGTGAAAATACTCTATATGATACTATAAGGATGGATACCAGTCATTACACATTTGTAAATGTGCAATGCTAAGAGTGAACCTGAATGTGAACAATGGGACTGTGGGTGACTGTCATGTGTCAGTGTCAGTTCCTCAACTGTAACACATGTATCACTCTGGTGGGAGAAGCTGATAATGGGGAAGGCTATGCAATGTGTGGGATCACTAGTATATGGGAAATGTACCTTCTTCTCAATGTTGCTATGAACCCTAAACTGCTCTAAGTCTAAAACAGAAACAAAAACAAATTCGGGGTGCCTGGGTGGCTTGGTGAGTTAAGCCTCTGCGTTTGGCTCAGGTCATGATCATAGGGTCCTGGGATGAGCCCTGCATCAGGTGCTCTGCTCAGCGGGCAGCCTGCTTCTCCCTCTCTCTCTCTGCCTGCCTCTCTGCATATTTGTGATCTCTATCTGTCAAATAAATAAATAAAATCTTTTTTAAAAAATTTACCAAAAAACAAAAAATCTAAATAATTAAAAGGTCTAAAAGAGACACAAAAGGAGTTCTGAATAAATGAAATGTCACAGAAAGATTTTAATATTGTCAAGATGCCAACTCTCTCCAAATTCACTTTTAAATGTAATTCAGGGGGCGCCTGGGTGGCTCAGTTGGTTGAGCGATTGCCTTCAGCTCAGGTCGTGATCCTGGAGTCCCGGGATCGAGTCCCACATCGGGCTCCCAGCTCCACGGGGAGTCTGCTTCTCCCTCTGACCTTCTCCTCGCTCATGGTCTCTCTCAAATAAATAAATAAAATATTTTTTAAAAAATAAAAATTAAAAAAAATAATAATTGTAATTCAGGGATGGCTGGGGGCTCAGCAGGTTAAGCATCTACCTTTAGCTCAGGTCATGATCTCAGGATTCAGAGATTGAGATCCATGTCAGGCTCCCCGCTTAGAGAACAGTCTGCTTCTCCCTTTGCCCCTCCTCCCTCTTTTGCTCAGACATGTGCTCACACTCCCTCCTTCAAATGAAGAAATATTTAATTAATATAATGCCATGAGACCTCCCCAAGAAAAACACTAAAAAGATTTTGGGGGGACTCAGCTAATTTAATTTAAAGGTTTATACAAAAAAAAAAAAATAGATAATGAGGCACCTGGGTGGTTCGGTGGGTTAAAGCCTCTGCCTTCAGCTCAGGTCATGATCCCAGGTTCCTGGGATCCAGCCCCGCATCAGGCTCTCTGCTCAGCGGGGAGCCTGCTTCCTCCTCTCTCTCTCTACCTGCCTCTTTGCCTAATTCTGATCTCTGTCAAATAAATAAATAAAATCTTAATAATAATAATGAAGAACAGCATGAAGTATCTCAGGAAAAACAAAAATAATGAGAGGGAAATAACCCTAATAGAAATTAAAAATATAGGGGTGCCTGGGTGGCTCAGTGGGTTAAAGCCTCTGCCTTCGGCTCGGGTCGTGATCTCAGGGTCCTGGGATCGGACCCCACATCAGGCTCTCTGCTTAGCAGGGAGCCGGCTTCCCATCCTCTCTCTCTCTGCCTGCCTCTCTGCCTACTTGTGATCTCTGTCTGTCAAATGAATAAATAAAAAATATTTTTAAAAAATAAATTAAAAATATATTCTAAGCCAAAATAAGTAAAACTACATAGAGATTAATGGAACAAAACACAGAAATAGAGAATGAAACAGGAGAATTTGGATCATAATCAAGGTAGCATTCCAAGGGGTGCCTGGGTGGCTCAGTGGGTTAAAGCCTCTGCCTTCGGCTCAGGTCATGATCTCAGGGTCCTGGATCAGGCTCTATGCTCAGCAGGGAGCATGCTTCCCCCAACTCCTTCCTGCCTCTCTGCCTACTTGTGATCTCTGTCAAATAAATAAATAAAATCTTTTTTTTTTTTTTAAAAGGTAGCATTTCAAACTTTTTAAAAAAGGTAGCATTTCAAACCTAGAAAAAGATTATTCAGACTCTTTGCTCTGAGTACCCTTTAATACCTTACGAATTTTGTACCACGTTATCTTTTTCTAGTGTTACAGACTGAACAGTAACAGCTATTTTTGCTCACCCTCAAACCCACTACAAGTGAAAACATAGGAATTTTTGTTTAAAGCATACACCTACAAGGACAAAGACAATGGGCAAAGAGACAAAGCAATTTAATTCTGGACAGTAGAAAGCAGATGGATAAGAAATTATTCCAACTGACCAGAGAAAGCTGTCTTAAACTGGTAGTGGAAAAGCAAAGAGCCAACATTACATATACAATGCCCTCCAAATCTTGAGAACTGGAAGCATCAAGTAGCTCTGGAAGTTGGAGGAGAACAGAGCTAAGAGGAAGAAGAAAGCCTTAAGATTTCTTCACATAGCAGTTGGCTTCTCGGGTTCCCCCTCCTTGACTTATGTAGCTGGATGCTCATTCCAGAAGACGAACACCTTTATTCCCTGGAGAAGGTAAAAATCTTTGAGTTGGGCAACATGAGGCTCAGTATTGCGCATTAACTCCATGCTGCAAAACAGGCAAATGGAAATTAAGGAAAAGATAATGTGGTAAACGTTGACCACCCTAGTCCTTTTTTCCAGGTGTCTCACAGAATGCTGCTAGTTAGTCCCCTACTCTCCAGATAGAAAACTACAAAAGTCTCCGCTGGGGAAACTTAGAGGACCAAAAGAAAGACCTAAAGATAGTGATATTAAAAGGTTCCACTAGGAAAAGGCCAGCCAGATACAAAAGTTGCCTGCCATCCATGCATTCAGAATTTCATCAGCTTTTTTGTCACTCACATTAAGTAGAATCATATTTTTTTTAAGATTTTATTTATTTATTTGGCAGAGAGGCAGGCAGAGAGAGGAAGGGAAGCAGGCTCCCCACTGAAGAGAGAGCCCGACTCGGGGCTCGATCCCAGGATCCTGGGATCACGACCTGAGCCGAAGGCAGAGGCTTTAACCCACTGAGCCACCCAGGCACCCCTAAGTAGACTCATATTAAGAAAACAATACTACTTCCAAGTAGGATATACTAGGTCAAAGCAAACCAATGCTCTCTCTGAAATAATACAAGGGAGCAGGGAGAGGAGAAAGGTTTACAAAATCGTATTTTTGGAAAGACTATGGAAATTGAATAAAGTAACAAGAACTATTTTAACTAAAGTTTCAAAAAAAGGAAAGTCCTTCTTTTATGAGCCAGAAATTGATGGCCATTTTCTTCATTTCCTTTTTCTGGGGGACACTGTGCCACTTGGGTTAGAGGAGAGGTTGAAAAATGACAGTGGACATAGGCAAAGGGACTCTAAGAGAAAATCAGTTTTTGGTGGTCACACAGGGCTGGAATGAAAGACAAGAAGTGCTTAAAACATATGGCCAATTTTGGGGCACCTCGGTGGCTCAGTGGATTAAGCCTCTGCCTTCAGCTCAGGTCATGATCTCAGGGTCCTGGGATCCAGCCCTGCATTGAAGGGCTCTCTGCTCTCCCCTCTTTCTCTGCTTGCCTCTCTGTCTACTGTGACCTCTGTCTATCAAATAAATAAAATATTTAAGAAAAAAATGGCCAATTTTCCCCAAGGGAAATTTGCTGGCTCTAGGGCATGGACACAAAAACACAACCTACCTTCAGATTTTATATAGCTGCACCCTTTTGGAGTGTAAAAAGCTAACTCAGAACTTCTGAAGGATAGAATTCAGTCTCCTGTAGTCATGCAAACCTGAGGAGACACAGATTCACCTCTTTCAAAGAAAAGTCCAGAGGAGCACACCAGAAACACAAGAGCAACCAGAAATGGACCCATTCTTACTAAAACTGTAAGCAAGCCCCCGCCTAAATTAATCCTTGGCTCACTTGAAAGGAACAGCCCCACAACGTATCTTCCTGACAGAGGGAAAGGGGGAAGCACCTTTGGATGAAGATACTATCTCAGTCTCTCTCTTTCTTCAGTATGTATTCTCTGACATAATTTAAAAAACTGATATATAGTGAAGCAGGCTAAGGACTGATAATCAAGAGAACGAAAAAGTATAGAAACAAATCCGCAGAGGGTGCCTGGATGACTGACTCAGTTAGTTAAGCATCTGACTTCTGCTCAGGTCATGATCTCAGAGTCTTGGGATGAAGCCCCGCATCCAGCATTCTCTTCCAGTCTGCTTCTCCCTCTCACTCTGCCCCTCCTGCTCCCCACCTCCCAAGCCCCGCTCTACTCTCTCTCTCTCTCTCAAGTAAGTAAATAAAATATTAAGGGGGAAAAAAAGCTCAGTGAAACAAAATCAGGATAAATCCAAAGAAAACCACATTTAGGCACAGCAAAAAATGCTGAAAACAAAGACAAAGAGAAAATGGTAAAAGAAACCAGAAGAAAAAAGGCATTACCTTAAAGTACCAATAATATTGACAGCTGACTTGTCAAAAGGAATTAAGGAAGCCAATATATATACAAAGGAATATTATTCACCCATAAAAGAAAATCCTGCTGTTTGAGACAACATGGATGAACACTGAGGGCATTATGCTAAGTCAAATTAAGTCAGACAGAGAACTACAGATACTGTATTACCTCACTTATTTGTGGAATCTAAAAAAGCCAAAGTCATAGAAACAGAGAGTAGATTGATGGGTGGCCACCAGGGACTTAGGGTGGGGGTGGGGATGTTGGTCAAAGGGTACAAACTTCTAGTTATAAAACGAGTAAATTCTGGGAATTAAATGTATAGCACGGTGACTATAGTTAACATCAACATACCATATACTTGAAAGTTGCTAAGAAAGTAGATCTTAAATGTTCTCACCACCATAGCATAAAAATGGTAATTATGAGAGATGAAGGATAGGTTAACTAACCTTATTGTGATAATCATTTTCCAATATATATGTCTATCAAATTAGTGCATTGTACACCTTAAACTTATATGTAACTTCAAGTTCTATGCCAATTTTATCTCAATAAAGCTAGAGAAAAGAGAAATTAAGGAAGCCAGAAAGCAATGAAATGATGATTTTAGAATACTGAAAGCACCACCCCCAGCAAAAAAAAGAAAGAAAGAAAGAAAACAACACTTCAAAAAATAAAGATGTTTTCA